>JAXFYN010000020.1:0-74083 GCA_036172215.1 Camellia granthamiana | reverse complement strand
GAATGAACTTCCATTGTTAATTTAATTCAACTTACATTTTTATTTTTATTAAAATTCCATTGTATTCGATTTCTTTTTCTCTTCGACTTCATTTTTTACTTAATTTCGAAATAGATCGTTAAGGTATAGTGGTTTCTGGAATGAACTTTCATTTTTAATTTCATGCAACTTCTATTTTTATTTTTTATTTAACTTCCATTTTTATTCAATTTCCTTTATGGTGGTTTTTTGAATGAACTTCCACTGTTCATTTTGTGCAACTTGAATTTTTACTTTTTTTCAACTTCATTTTTTATTCAATTTCCTTTTCTATTCAACTTCATTTTTTACTTAATTTCCAAAAAGATCATTCAGATATTGTGGTTTTTTTAATGAACTTCCATTGTTAATTTTATGCAACTTCCATTTTTATTTTTATTGAAGTTCCATTTGTATTCAATTTCCTTCCCCATTCAACTTTCTTTTTTATTTAATTTCCAAATAAATCGTTAAGGTATAGTGACTTCTTGAATGAACTTCCATTTATTTTTCTATTCAACTTTTATTTTTATTCAATTTCCTTTTCAATTCAACTTTATTTTTTGTTGAATTTCAAAACAGATTGTTATGGTATAGTGGTTTCTTGAATAAACTTCCACTGTTAATTTTATAGAACGCCCATTTTATTTTTATTCAATTTCCTTTTCTATTAAACTTTTTTTTTATTTAATTTCCAAATAGATCCTTAAGGTATAGTGGTTTCTTGAATAAACTTCCATTGTTAATCTTATGCAACATCCATTTTTATTTTTATTCAACTTCCATTTTTATTCAATTTATTTTTCTATTCAGCTTCCTTTTTTATTTAATTTCCAAATACATCGTTAAGGTGTATTGGTTTCTTGAATAAACTTCCATTGTTAATTTTATGGAACTTCAATTTTAATTTTTATTCAACTTCAATTTTTTCTCCAATTTCCTTTTCTATTCAACTTCGTTTTTTATTTAATTTCTAAATAGATCGTAAAAGTATAGTGGTTTCTTGAAAGAATTTCAATTTTTAATTTTATGGTGCTTCCATATTTATTTTTATTTAACTTCCACTTTTATTCAATTTCTTTCTCTATTCGACTTCCTTTTTTATTTAACTTCCAAATAGATCGTTAAGTTATAGTGGTTCTGTCAATGAACTTCCATTATTAATTTTATTCAACTTCCATTTTTATTTTTATTCAAATTCCATTTTCATGCAATTTCCTTTTCTATTCGACTTCCTTTTTTCTTTAATTTCCAACTAGATCGTTAAGGTATAGTGGTTTCTTGAATGAACTTTCATTGTTAATTTTGTGTAACTTACATTTTTATTTTTATTAAACTTCCATTGTATTCAATTTCTTTTTCTATTCAACTTCTTTTTTTACTTAATTTCCAAATAGATCGTTAAGGTATAGTGGTTTCTTGAATGAACTTTCATTTTTAATTTCATACAATTTCCATTTTTATTTTTATTCAACTTCCATTTTTATTCAATTTCCTTTTCTGTTCAACTTCCTTTTTAATTTAATTTCCAAATAGATCGTTAAAGTATTGTGTGATCTGGAATGAATTTCCACTTTTAATTTTATGCAACTTCCATTTTTATTTTTATTCAACTTCTAATTTTATTCAATTTCCTTTTCTATTCAACTTCCCTTTTTATTTAATTTCCAAATAGATCGTTAAGGTATAGTGGTTTTTTGAATGAACTTCCACTGTTAATTTTGTGCAACCTGAATTTTTACTTTTTTTCAACTTCATTTTTTATTCAATTTCCTTTTCTATTCAACTTCCTTTTTTTACATAATTTCCAAATAGATCGTTCAGGTATAGTAGTTTCTTGAATGAATTTTCATTGTTAATTTTATGCAACTTCCATTTTTCTTTTTATTCAAGTTTCATTTGTATTCAATTTCCTTCCCTATTCAACTTCCTTTTTTATTTAATTTCCAAATAAATCGTTAAGGTATAGTGGTTTCTTGAATGAACTACCACTTTTATTTTTATTTTTTTTTCTATTCAACTTTTATTTTTATTCAATTTCCTTTTCAATTCAACTTCCTTTTTTGTTGAATTTCAAAATAGATCGTTAAGGTATAGTGGTTTCTTGAATAAACTTCCATTGTTAATTTTATAGAACGCCCATTTTTATTTTTATTCAATTTCAATAGTTATTCAATTTTCTTTTCTATAAAAAATCTTTTTTATTTAAATTCCAAGTAGATCGTTAACGTATAGCGGTTTCTTGAAACAACTTCCATTTTTAATTTTACGCAACTTCCATTTTCATTCAATTTTCTTATCTATTCGATTTCTTTTTTTATTTAATTTCCAAATAGACCGTTAATGTATAGTGGTTCCTTGAATGAACTTCCATTGTTAATTTTATGCAACTTCCATTTTTATTTTTATTCAAATTCTATTTTTATTCAATTTCCTTTCCTATTCGACTTCCTTTTTCATTTAATTTTCAAATAGATCGTTAAGGTATGGTGGTTTCTTGAATAAACTTCCATTGTTAATCTTATGCAACATCCATTTTTATTTTTATTCAACTTCAATTTTTATTCAATTTCCTTTTCTGTTCATCTTTATTTTTTATTTAATTTTGAAATAGATCATTAAGGTAAAGAGGTTTCTTCAATGAACTTCCATTTTTAATTTTATAGAACTTCCATTTTTATTTTTATTCAACTTCCATTTTTATTCAATTTCCTTTTCTATTCGAGTTCCTTTTTTATTTAATTTCCAAATAGATCGTTAATGTATAGTAGATCCTTGAATGAACTTCTATTGTTAATTTTATGCAACTTCCACTTTTATTTTTATTCAAATTCCATTTTTGTTCAATTTCCTTTTCTATTCGACTTCCTTTTTTATTTAATTTCTGAATAGATCGTTAAGGTATAATGGTTTCTTCATTGAACTTCCATTGTTAATTTTATTCGACTTCCTTTTTTATTTAATTTCCAAATAGATCGTTAAGGTCTAGTGGTTTCTTGAATGAACTTCCATTGTTAATTTTATGCAACTTCCATTTTTACTTTTATTTTTATTCAACTTCCATTTATATTCAATTTTCTTTTCTATTCAACTTCCTTTTTTATTTAATTTCCGAATAGATCGTTATGGTATAATGGTTTATTGAATGAACTTTCATCGTTATCTTTATCCAACTTCCATTTTTACTTTTATTCGACTTCAATTTTTATTCAATTTCCTTTTCTATTCAACTTCCTTTTTTATTTGATTTCCAAATAGATCGTTCAGGTATAGTGGTCTCTTGAATGAAATTCCATTGTTAATTTTTTGCAACTTCCATTTTTATTTTTATTCAAGTTCCATTTGTAGTCAATTTTTTTCTCTGTTCAACTTTCTTTTTTATTTAATTTCCAAATAGATCATAAAGGTATAGTGGTTTCTTGAATGAAATTCCATTTTTATTTTTATTCAACTTCCATTTTTGTTGAATTTCCTTTTCTATTCAACTTCGTTTTTTATTAAATTTCCAAATAGATCGCTAAGGTATAGTAGTTTATTAAATAAACTTCCATTGTTAATTTTATGGAACTTCAATTTTAATTTTTATTCAAGTTCAATTTTTCTTCAATTTCCTTTTCTATTCAACTTCGCGTTTTATTTAATTTCTAAATAGATCGTTAAAGTATAGTGGTTTCTTGAATGAACTTCAATTTTCAATTTTATGCAACTTCTATTTTTATTTGTATTTAACTTCCATTTTTATTCGATTTCTTTTTCTATTCGACTTCCTTTTTTATTTAATTTCCAAATAGATCGTTAAGGTATTTGGTTCCTTGAATGAACTTCCATTATTAATTTTATGCAACTTCCATTTTTATTTTTATTCAATTTCCTTTTCTATTCGACTTCCTTTTTAATTTAATTTCCAAATAGATCGTTAAGGTATAGTAGTTTCTTGAATGAACTTTCACTGTTAATTTTATGCAACTTACATTTTTATTTTTATTAAACTTCCATTGTATTCAATTTCCTTTTCTATTCAACTTAATTTTGCTCTTCATTTCCAAATAAATCGTTTGGGTATACAGTGGTTTCTTGAATGAACTTCCATTTTTAATTTCATGCAACTTCCATTTTATTTTTAATCAATTTCCTTTTTTTATTTAATTTGCAAATAGATCGTTAAAAGTATTGTGGGTTCTAGAATGAACTTTCACTTTTAATTTTATGCAACTTCCATTTTTATTCTTATTCAACTTCCATTTTTATTCAGTTTCATTTTCTACTTGACATCCATTGTTATTTAATTTACAAATAGATTGTTAAGGTATAGTGGTTTTTGAATGAACCTCCATTGTTAATTTTGTGCAACTTGCATTTTTACTTTTTTTCAACTTCAATTTTTATTCAATTTCCTTTTCTATTCAACTTCCTCATTTACCTAATTTCCAAATATATCGTTCAGGTATAGTGGTTTCTTGAATAAACTTCCATTGTTAATTTTATGCAACTTCCATTTTTATTTTTATTCAAATTCAATTTTTATTCTATTTCCTTTTCTATTCAACTTCCTTTTTTATTTAATTTCTAAATAGATCGTTAAGGTATAGTGGTTTCTTCAATGAACTTCCATTGTTGATTTGATTCAACTTCCTTTTTCATTTAATTTCCAAATAGATCGTTAAGGTATAATGGTTTCTTACATGAACTTCCATTGTTAATTTTATGCAACTTCCATTTTGATTTTTATTTTTATTCAACTTCCATTTTTATTCAATTTTCTTTTCTATTCAACTTCCTTTTTTATTTAATTTCCAAATAGGTCGTTATGGTATAATGGTTTCTTGAATGAACTTCCATTGTTAATTTTATCCAACTTCAATTTTTATTCAACTTCCTTTTCTATTCAACTTCCTTCAAGTATAGAAAGATGCTAGGATTGCATCAAAGTGCTTTTTATTCAACTTCCATTTTTATTCAATTTTCTTTTCTAGTCAATTTCATGTTTTATTAAATTTCCAAATAGATCGTTAAGGTATAGAGGTTTCTTGAATGAACTTCCATTTTTAATTTTATGCAATTTACATTTTTATTTTTATTCAACTTCCATTTTTATTCAATTTCCTTTTCCATTCTGTCACGACCCCAACCCGCCCCTAGTAGGATGGTGCCGTGATGGCCAGTAATCCATGATTACCAAAGGCCAACTTACAAGATCAAACACAATCAGAGTATAATATATGGGGCTCACAAATGCGGAAGCAATAAATCAAAATACAAGTGGTCCATAAGAGCTGTGCATAGATCAAATGGTGTGGCACTCATGCTATAATTTCACAATCAGTCACTGATAAACAAAATACATATTACAATCTTGATCAAAAGGCTTCTAAAGCCGACATGTGCAAATACAATGATTCACCCACAAGCCAAAGAGGCATAATCTTCAAGATCTGCCGACGTAAATACAAATTTGCCGACATAAAACAAGTCAAGCCGACATGACAAGAATCCAAAACCAAGCTTTGCAAAACACATCTAGGCGTCGCCGCCGTCTTGCTCATTACCTACATATATATAGAGAGGGTGAGCTTGGATACTCAGTGAATGGTACTAGTAATAAAGGTTTTGCATGAATAATAGCCGAAGTCTTTCCAAAGCAAAACAAAACATGCCAAACCATACGAATATTAGCCGAGTTCCTTTCCAAGCAAAACACATCAAAACTTTACAAATCAAGGGATGAACCGTATTCATCTAACAAATCTTACAAGCCTCATGGGATGCTTACTGGCATCGGCAAAACACAAATCTATAGCTTTCCGAACAAACAAATCCACGCGGTAAACCGTCAGTGGCAAAACAAAGGACTGTACGATCCGTAATCGATTAGTCAGAGGTACTGCGAAAGTTTAAAGTCCTCCAGCACAAGGGACTTGTGTTACTTAGGCCCGTAGCCCTTTTTAACAAAATGGTGCTGCGAAAGTTTAGAGTCCTCCAGCACAAGGGACTGGTGTTACTTAGGCCTGTAGCCCTTTTTCACACAATAGTCTTTTCGAGAAAGGACCGTATCCTTTTTAACACAAGGGTATTGCACAAGTTTAGAGTCCTCCAGTACAAGGGACTTTTATACTTAGTTCTGCGAAAGTTTAGAGTCCTCCAGCACAAGGGACTTTCCAAAGGTATCATCAAAACAAATCTTGTACATGATACATCAAAATAGGCTAATCATTCATGCTTAACAAATACTTTCATCAAAACAAAGCAAAGCAAGATTTATCAAACAGTATAACATAGCTTTATTAAAAATACCACTCACATAGATCTTCTCGGGTGTAGGCTCAAAGCAAAGATCAAGGACCTACAATCACATGGCAAATCACATTCTCAAAACAAGCTTTACATACATGCAATGATCTCGGCACTCTCACCAAATTCAAGTCAATAACAAAGCATGCTGAGAGTTAAAACACTGTTTTCCTTCTCATGAAAACACACAGGGTACCATCCAGGTCTAGCCGAGGTCCCACACCTCCTTGCCGAGGTGTGGTCCTGATGGCCTCATTCAAAAACGAAATCGGGGAAAACCTGGGTTTCCCTTTGAAGAATGCAAGGAACAAGATCATCAATAACATGCATGCTGAAATCATAACTTGTTTATACAAAATCTGAGATTTCATGCTAAGAGTTCAAAAACATGGACCTGGGTACCCACACAAGGAAATCGTGTGAAAACAAACACAAAAACATGGTTCTTGCCATACACTTCCGGATCAAAACAAGACTTTTCTTCAAGAACACATGAACATTATTTTCTCTTTCAAAAACCAACTTCAAATCAATGCATGGCATGCAAAACAAATCCAATCATGCAATGCAGCTTGATAACCAATAAGAATAACCAGAGTAGAGCAAGAATCTAACCTCAAAACTCAAATCTATCGGTTCAATCCTCAAAGGTCAAGCTCGAAACTCTACTTTCTCACTCTAAAACTCCTTCTCCCTCTTCTAGAGTTTCTCTCTCCTCAAGAACAAGAAGTTACAACAAAATGATGCAAAACGATATGCTTTAGATCTGTCGGCTGACTTAGCCTCCAGCTCGGACACGTGGCGCTACCGGGTTGGTTTAACTCAAAAAGTGACTGATTGACAAGACAAGTCTATGACAAAGCGTATGCAACAAGCTAAGGCAAGGCACATCGGCAAACAATGACATCGGCTAAAGACAAAGCTTCGGCAATAGGGTAACAAAGACATCGGCTAGGGAGGACGACACTTGACTAAGCTGTGCCACACCTTGGCCTGGGTGTGCCACACCTCGGTCTAGGCCATACCTGCCCTGGAACAAAATCACTAAGTGCAAAACATCTTGGCCTAGATGATACACTCCTCGGCCTTGGTTCTGAACACCTCGGCCCAGATAGTGACATCTCGGCAAACATGCTGGGGTGAGGATGGAAGTCAACCAGGTGGTTCCAAAATGGTTCTAAGTACAAAGGTTCAAAGGTGAACTAAGCTCAAGATGACCTCGGCCACACACCAAGCAAAGAACAAAATCATGCAAGCAACACTTAAACAAAGCAAGACAAAACAAGATAAACAAGGTTTGCAAACATAACAAGACAAGATCAGACGTGAATGCTTGCAAGTATGGCTAAGTCAAAATGAGGGTTGTTATAATTCAACTTCCTTTTTTATTTAATTTACAAATAGAACGTTAAGGTATTGTGGGTTCTAGAATGAACTTCCAGTTTTAATTTTATGCAACTTTCATTTTTATTTTTATTCAACTTCCATTTTTATTCAATTTCATATTCTACCTAACTTCCATTGTTATTTAATTTCCAAATAGATCGTTAAGGTATAGTGGTTTTTAAATGAACATCCATTGTTAATTTTTTGCAACTTGCATTTTTACTTTTTTTCAATTTCAATTTTTATTCAATTTCCTTTTCTATTCAACTTCCTATTTTACTTAATTTCCAAATATATCGTTCAGGTATAATGGTTTCATGAATGAACTTCCATTGTTAATTTTATGCAACATCCATTTTTTTTTTTATTCAAGTTCCATTTGTATTCAATTTACTTCCCTATTCAACTTCCTTTTCTATTTAATTTCCAAATAAATCATTAAGGTATAGTGGTTTCTTGAATGAACTTCCCATTTTATTTCAATTCGACTTTTATTTTTATTCAATTTCCTTTTCAATTCAACTTCCTTTTTGGTTGAATTTCGAAATAGATCGTTAAGGTATAGTGGTTTCTTGAATAAACTCCTAATGTTAATTTTACAGAATGTCCATTTTTATTTTTAATCAATTTCAATTTTTATTCAATTTCCTTTTCTATTAAACTTCTTTTTTATTTAATTTCCAAATAGATCGTTAATGTATAGCGGTTTCTTGAATGAACTTCCAGTTTTAATTTTATGCAACTTCCATTTTTATTCAATTTCCTTATCTATTCGACTTCTTTTTTTATTTAATTTCCAAATATATCGTTAATATATAGTGGTTCCTTGAATGAACTTCCATTGTTAATTTTATGCAACTTCCATTTTTATTTTTCTTCAAATTCCATTTTTATTGAATTTCCTTTCCTATTCGAATTCCTTTTTTCATTTAATTTCCAAATAGATCGTTAAGGTATAGTGGTTTCTTGAATAAACTTCCATTGTTAATCTTATGCAACATCCATTTTTATTTTTATTCAATTTCAATTTTTATTCAATTTCCTTTTCTATTCATCTTCATTTTTTATTTAATTTCCAAATAAATCGTTAAGGTAAAGAGGTTTCTGGAATGAACTTCCATTTTTAATTTTATGCAACTTCCATTTTTATTTTTATTTAACTTCCGTTTTTATTCAATTTCCTTTTCTATTCGACTTCCTTTTTCATTTAATTTCCAAATAGATCGTTAATGTATAGTGGTTCTTTGAATGAACTTCCATTGTTAATTTTATGCAACTTCCATTTTTATTTTTATTCAAATTCCATTTTTATTCAATTTCTTTTTCTATTCAACTTCCTTTTTTATTTAATTTATAAATAGATCGTTAAGGTATGGTGGTTTCTTCAATGAACTTCCATTGTTAATTTTATTCAAATTCCTTTGTTATTTAATTTCCAAATAGATCGTTAAGGTATAGTGTTTTTTTGAATGAACTTCCATTATTAATTTTATGCAACTTTCATTTTTATTTTTATTTCTATGCAACATCCATTTTTATTCAATTTTCTTTTCTATTAAATTTCCTTTTTTATTTAATTTCCAAATAAATCGTTATGGTATAATAGTTTCTTGAATGAACTTCCGTTGTTAATTTTTTCGAATTTCCATTTTTACTTTTATTCAATTTCAATTTCTATTCGATTTCCTTTTCTATTCAACTTCCTTTTTTGTTTGATTTCCAAATAGATCGTTCGGGTATAGTGGTTTCTTGAATGAACTTCCATTGTTAATTTTATGCAACTTCCATATTTATTTTTATTCAAGTTCCATTTGTATTCAATTTTTTTCTCTGTTCAACTTCATTTTTTATTTAATTTCCAAATAGATCGTTAAGGCATAGTAGTTTATTAAATAAACTTCCATTGTTAATTTTATGGAACTTCAATTTTAATTTTTATTCAACTTCAATTTTTCTTCAATTTCCTTTTCTATTCAACTTCGCTTTTTATTTAATTTCAAAATAGATCGTTAAATATGGTGGTTTCTTGAATGAACTTCCACTTTCACTTTTATGCAACTTCCACTTTTATTTCTATTCAACTTCGATTTCTGTTCAATTTCCGTTTCTATTCAACTTCTTTTTTTGTTTAATTTCCAAATAGATCGTTAAGGTATAGTGGCTTCTTGAATAAACTTCCATTGTTAATCTTATAAACGTCCATTTTTATTTTTATTCAACTGCAATTTTTATTCAATTTTCTTTTCTATTCAACTCCCTTTTTTTTTTAATTTCCAAAAAGGTCGTTAAAGTATTGTGGTTTCTTGAAGAAACTTCCACTGTTAATCTTAGGCAACTTCCAATTTTATTTTTATTCAACTTCCATTTTTATTCAATTTTCTTTTCTAGGCGACTTCATTTTTTATTTAATTTCTAAATAGACCGTTAAGGTATAGAGGTTTCTTGAATGAACTGGCATTTTTAATTTTATGCAACTTACATTTTTATTTTTATTCATCTTCCATTTTTATTCAATTTCCTTTTCTATTCAACTTCCTTTTTTATTTAATTTCCAAATAGATCGTTAAGGTATTGTGGTTTCTAGAATGAACTTCCACTTTTAATTTTATGCAACTTCCATTTTTATTTTTATTCAACTTCCATTTTTATTCAATTTCATTTTCTACTTAACTTCCATTGTTATTTAATTTCCAAATAGATCGTTAAGGTATAGTGGTTTTTGAATGAACTTCCATTGTTAATTTTGTGCAACTTGCATTTTTACTTTTTTTCAACTTCAATTTTTATTCAATTTCCTTTTCTATTCAACTTCCTCTTTTACTTAATTTCCAAATATATCGTTCAGGTATAGTGGTTTCTTGAATGAACTTCCATTGCTAATTTTATGCAACTTCTATTTTTTTTTTTTATTCAAGTTCCATTTGTATTCAATTTCCTTCCCTATTCAACTTCCTTTTTTATTTAATTTCCAAATAAATCGTTAAGGTATAGTGGTTTCTTGAATGAACTTCCATTTTTATTTCTATTCAACTTTTATTTTTTTTCAATTTCCTTTTCAATTCAACTTACTTTTTTGTTGAATTTCGAAATAGATCGTTAAGGTATAGTGGCTTTTTGAATAAACTTCCAATGTTAATTTTATAGAACGCCCATTTTTATTTTTAATCAACTTCAATTTTTATTCAATTTCCTTTTCTATTAAACTTCTTTTTTTATTTAATTTCCAAATAGATCGTTAATGTATAGCGGTTTCTTGAATGAACTTCCATTTTTAATTTTATGCAACTTCCATTTTTATTTTTATTCTACTTCCATTTTTATTCAATTTCCTTATCTATTCGACTTCTTTTTTTATTTAATTTCCAAATAGATCGTTAATGTATAGTGGTTCCTTGAATGAACTTCCATTGTTAATTTTATGCAACTTCCATTTTTGGTTTTATTCAAATTTCATTTTTATTCAATTTTCTTTTCAATTCGACTTCCTTTTTCATTTAATTTCCAAATAGATCGTTAAGGTATAATGGTTTCTTGAATAAACTTCCATTTTTAATCTTATGCAACATCAATTTTTATTTTTAATCAACTTCAATTTTTATTCAATTTTCTTTTCTATTCAACGTCATTTTTTATTTAATTTCCAAATAGACCGTTACGGTAAAGAGGTTTCTTGAATGAACTTTCTTTTTTAATTTTATGCAACTTCCATTTTTATTTCTGTTCAACTTTCATTTTTATTCAATTTCTTTTTTATTCAACTCCCTTTTTTATTTAATTTCAAATAGATCGTTAATGTATAGTGGTTCCTTGAATGAACTGCCATTGTTAATTTTATGCGACTTCCATTTTTATCTTAATTGAAATTCCATTTTTATTCAATTTCCTTTTCTATTCGACTTCTTTTTTTATTTAATTTCTAAATAGATCGTTAAGTTATAGTGGTTTCTTCAATGAACTTCCATTATTGATTTTATTCAACTTCCTTTTTTATTTAATTTCCAAATAGATCGTTAAGGTATAGTGGTTTCTTGTATGAACTTCCATTGTTAATTTTATGTAACTTCCATGTTTGGTTTTATTCAAATTCCAATTTTATTCAATTTTGTTTTCTATTCGACTTCCTTTTTCATTTAATTTCGAAACAGATCGTTAAGGTGTAGTGGTTTCTTGAATAAACTTCCATTGTTAATCTTATGCAACATCAATTTTTATTTTTAATCAACTTCAATTTTTATTCAATTTTCCTTTCTATTCAACTTCATTTTTTATTTAATTTCCAAATAAATCGTTACGGTAAAGTGGTTTCTTGAATGAACTTTCTTTTTTAATTTTATGCAACTTCCATTTTTATTTCTATTCAACTTTCATTTTTATTCAATTCTTTTTTATTCGACTTCCTTTTTTATTTAATTTCAAATATATCGTTAATGTATAGTGGTTCTTTGAATGAACTGCCATTGTTAATTTTATGCAACTTCCATTTTTATCTTTATTGAAATTCCATTTTTATTCAATTTCCTTTTCTATTCGACTTCTTTTTTTATTTAATTTCTAAATATATCGTTAAGGTATAGTGGTTTCTTGAATGAACTTCCATTGTTAATTTTATGCAACTTCCATTTTTATTCAATTTCCTTTTCTATTCGACTTCCTTTTTTATTTAATTTCGAAATAGATCGTTAAGGTATAGTGGTTTCTTGAATGAACTTTCATTGTTAATTTTATGCAACTTCCATTTTTATCTTTATTGAAATTCAATTTTTATTCAATTTCCTTTTTCAATTCGACTTCTTTTTTTATTTAATTTCTAAATAGATCGTTAAGGTATAGTGGTTTCTTGAATGAACTTCCATTGTTAATTTTATGCAACTTCCATTTTTATTCAATTTCTTTTTCTATTCGACTTCCTTTTTTATTTTATTTCGAAATAGATCATTAAAGTCTAGTGGTTTCTTGAAGAAACTTTCATTGTTAATTTTATGCAACTTCCATTTTTATTTTTATTTTCCTTCAACTTCCATTTTTATTCAATTTTCTTTTCTATTCAACTTCCTTTTTTGTTTAATTTCCAATTAGATCGTTATGGTATAATGGTTTCTTGAATGAACTTCCATTGTTAATTTATCCAACTTCCATTTTTACTTTTGTTCGACTTCAATTTTTATTCAATTTCCTATTCTATTCAACTTCCTTTTTTATTTGATTTCCAAATAGATCGTTCAGGTATAGTGGTTTTTTCTTGAATGAACTTCCATTATTTATTTTATGCAACTTCCATTTTTATTTTTATTCAATTTCCATTTGTATTCAATTTTTTTCTCTACTCTACTTCTGTTTTTATTTAATTCCCAAATAGATCGTAAAAGTATAGTGGTTTCTTGAATGAAATTCCATTTTTACTTTTATTCAACTTCCATTTTTATTTAATTTCGTTTTCTATCCAACTTCCTTTTTTATTTAATTTCCAAATAGATCGTTAAGATATAGTAGTTTATTAAATAAACTTCCATTGTTAATTTTATGGAACTTCAATTTTCATTTTTATTCAACTTCAATTTTTCTTCGATTTCCTTTTCTATTCAAATTTGACTTTTATTTAATTTCTAAATAGATCGTTAAAGCATAGTGGTTTCTTGAATGAACTTCCATTTTTAATTTTATGCAACTTCCATTTTTATTTTTATTTAACTTCCATTTTTATTCAATTTCTTTTTCTATTCGACTTCCTTTTTTATTTAATTTCCAAATAGATCATTAAGGTATTTGGTTCCTTGAATGAACTTCTATTATTAATTTTATGCAACTTCCATTTTTATTTTTATTCAAAGTCCATTTTCATTCAATTTCCTTTTCTATTCGACTTCGTTTTTAATTTAATTTCCAAGTAGATCGTTAAGGCATAGTAGTTTCTTGAATGAACTTCCATTGTTAATTTTATGCAACTTACATTTTTATTTTTATTGAACTTCCATTGTATTCAATTTGTTTTTCTATTCAACTTCATTTTTTACTTAATTTTTAAATAGATCATTAAGGTATAGTGGTTTCTTCAATGAACTTCCATTTTTAATTTCATGCAACATCCATTTTTATTTTTATTCAACTTCCATTTTTATTCAATTTCTTTTTCTATTCAACTTCCTTTTTTTATTTAATTTCCAAGTAGATCGTTAAGGTATTGTGGGTTCTAGAATGAACTTCCATTTTTAATTTTATGCAACTTCCATTTTTTTTTTGTTCAACTTCTATTTTTTTTCAATTTCCTTTTCTACTTAACTTCCATTGTTATTTCATTTCCTAATAGATCGTTAAGGTATAGTGGTTTTTGAATGAGCTTCCATTGTTCATTTTTTGCAACTTGCATTTTTATATTTTTTCAACTTCAATTTTTATTCAATTTCTTTTTCTATTCAACTTCCTTTTTTACTTAATTTCCAAATATATCATTAAAGTATAGTGGTTTCTTGAATGAACTTCCATTGTTAATTTTATGCAACTTCCATTTTTATTTTTATTCAATTTCCATTTGTATTCAATTTCCTTCCCTATTCAACTTCCTTTTTTATTTAATTTCCAAATAATTTGTCAAGGTATAGTAGTTTTTTGAATGAACTTCCATTTTTATTTCTATTCAACTTTTATTTTTATTTAATTTCCTTTTCAATTCAACTTCCTTTTTTGTTGAATTTCAAAATAGATCGTTAAGGTATAGTGGTTTGTTGAATAAACTTCCATTGTTAATTTTATGGAACGTTCATTTTTATTTTTATTCAACTTCAATTTTTATTCAATTTCCTTTTCTATTAAACTTCTTTTTTATTTAATTTCCAAATAGATCGTTAACGTATAGCGGTTTCTTGAATGAACTTCCATTTTTAATTTTATGCAACTTCCATTTTTATTTTTATTCAACTTCCATTTTTATTCAATTTCCTTATCTATTCGACTTCTTTTTTTATTTAATTTCCAAATAGATCGTTAATGTACAGTGGTTTTGTGAATGAACTTCCATTGTTAATTTTATGCAACTTCCATTTTTATTTTTATTGAAATTCCATTTTTATTCAATTGCTTTTTCTATTGGACTTCCTTTTTTTATTCATTTCCAAATAGATCGTTAAGGTATAGTGGTTTCTTGAATAAACTTCCATTGTTAATCTTATGCAACATCCATTTTTATTTTTCTTCAACTTCTATTTTTATTCAATTACCTTTTCTATTCAACTTCATTTTTTATTTAATTCCCAAACAGATCGTTAAGGTAAAGAGGTTTCTTGAACGAACTTCCATTTTTAATTTTAACCAACTTCCATTTTTATTTTTATTCAACTTCTGTTTTTATTCAATTTCCTTTTCTATTCGACTTCCTTTTTTGTTTAATTTCCAAATAGATCGTTAAGATATAGTGGTTTCTTGAATGAACTTCCATTGTCAATTTCATGCAACTTTCATTTTTTTTTTATTCAAATTCCATTTTTATTAAATTTCCTTCTCTATTCAACTTCCTTTTTTATTTAATTTCCAAATAGAACGTTAAGGTATAGTGGTTTTTTGAATAAACTTCCATTGTTAATTTTATGGAACTTACATTTTTATTTTTATTAAACTTCCATTGTATTCAATTTCTTTTTCTATTCGACTTCATTTTTTACTTAATTTCTAAATAGATCGTTACGGTATAGTGGTTTCTTGAATGAACTTCCATTGTCAATCTCATACAACTTTCATTTTTTTTTTGTTTCAAATTCCATTTTTATTAAATTTCGTTCTCTATTCAACTTCTTTTTTTATTTAATTTCCAAATAGATCGTTAAGGTATAGTGGTTTCTTGAATAAACTTCCATTGTTAATCTTATGCAACATCCATTTTTATTTTTATTCAACTTTCATTTTTATTCAATTTCCTTTTCCATTCAAATTCATTTTTTATTTAATTTCCAAATAGATCGTTAAGGTAAAGAGGTTTCTTGAATGAACTTCCATTTTTAATTTTATGCAACTTCCATTTTTATTTTTATTCAACTTCCGTTTTTATTCAATTTCCTTTTCTATTCGACTTCCTTTTTTGTTTAATTTCCAAATAGATCGTTAAGGTATAGTGGTTTCTTGAATGAACTTCCATTGTCAATTTCGTGCAACTTTCATTTTTATTTTTATTCAAATTCCATTTGTATTAAATTTTCTTCTCTATTCAAGTTTCTTTTTTATTTAATTTCCAAATAGATCGTTCAGGTACAGTGGTTTCCTGAATGAACTTCCATTTTTAATTCTATGCAACTTCCATTTTTATTTTTATTCATCTTCCTGTTTTATTCAATTTCCTTTTCTATTTAACTTCCGTTCTTATTTAATTTCCAATAGATCATTAAGCTATAGTGGTTTCTTGAATGAACTTCCATTTTTCATTTTAAGCAACTTCCATTTTTTTTTATTCAACTTCCATTTTTATTCAATTTCCTTTTCTATTCAACTACATTTTTTAATTTAGTTTTCAAATAGATCGGTAAGGTATAGTGGTTTCTTGAATAAACTTCCACTGTTAATCTTATGCAACTTCCATTTTTATTTTTATTCAACTTCCATTTTTATTCAAATTTTTTTTCTATTGAACTTCATTTTTTACTTAATTTACAAATAGATCGTTAAGGTATGGAGGTTTCTTGAATGAACTTCCATTTTTAATTTTATGCAACTTCCATTTTTATTTTTATTCAACTTCCATTTTTATTAAATTTTATTTTCTATTCAACTTACTTCGTTATTTAATTTCCAAATAGATCGTTAATGTATAGTTTTTTCTGCAATAAACTTCCATTTTCAATTTTATGCAACTTCCATTTTTGTTTTTATTCAACTTCCATTTTTATTCAATTTCCTTTACTATTCAACTTCCTTTTTATTGAATTTCCAAATAGATCGTTTTGGTGTACTGGTTCCTTGAATGAACTTCCATTTTTATTTTTATTTAAATTCCATTTTTATTCAATTTCCTTTTCTATTTGACTTCCTTTTTTATTTAAATTCCAAATAGATCGTTAAGGTATAGTGGTTTCTTCAACAAACTTCAACTGTTAATCTTATGCAACTTCCATTTCAATTTTTATTCAACTTCCTTTTTAGTTCAACTTCCATTTTTATTCAATTTCCTGTTCTATTCAACTTTATTTTTTATTTAATTTCCAAATATATCGTTAAGGTATAGAGGTTTCTTGAATGAACTTTGATTTTTAATTTTATGCAACTTCCATTTTTATTCAGTTTCCTTTTCTATTCGACTTCCTTTTTTATTTAATTTCCAAATAGATCGTAAAGGCATAGTGGTTTCTTGAATGAACTTCCATTGTAAATTTCAGCAACTTTCATTTTCATTTTTATTCAAGTTCCATTTGTATTAAATTTCTTTTCTATTCAACTTCCTTTTTTATTTAATTTCCAAATAGACCGTTAAGGTATAGTGGTTTCTTGAATGAACTTCCATTTTTGATTTTATGCAAGTTCCACTTTTATTTTTATTCAACCTCCATTTTTAATCAATTTCCTTTTTCTATTCAACTTCATTTTTTATTTTATTTCCAAGTAGATCGTTAAGGTATAGTGGTTTATTGAATGAACTTCCATTTTTAATTTTACGTAACTTCCATTTTTGTTTTTATTCAATTTTCATTTTTATTCAAATTCCTTTTCTATTCAGCTTCCTTTTTTATTTAAGTTTCAAATAGATATTTATGGTGTAGTGGTTTCTTGAATGAACTTCCATTTTTAATTTTTTGCAATTTCCATTTTTATTTTTATTCAACTTTCATTTTTATTCAATTTCCTTTTCTATTCGACTTCCTTTTTTATTTAATTTCCAAATAGATCGTTAAGGTGTAGTGGTTTGCTGAATAAACTTCCATTGTTAATTTTATGGAACTTACATTTTTAGTTTTATTCAAATTCAATTTTTATTCAATTTTTTTTTTCTATTCAACTTTCTTTTTTATTTAAGTTCCAAATAGATCGTTAAGGTATAGTGGTTTCTTGAATGAACTTCTATTTTTAATTTTATGCAACTTTCATTTTTATTTTTATTCGACTTCCATTTTTATTCAATTTCCTTTTCTATTCAACTTCCTTTTTTATTTAATTTCCAAATGGATCGTTAAGGTGTCGTGGTTTCTTGAATGAACTTCCCTTGTTAATTTTGTGCAACTTCCATTTTTACTTTTTTTCAACTTCCTTTTTTATTTTATTTCCAAATAGATCGTTAAGGTATAGTGGTTTCTTGAATGAACTTCTATTTTTATTTCTATTCAGCTTCTATTTTTGTTCAATTTCCATTTCTATTCTACTTCCTTTTTTTGTTTAATTTCCAGATAGATCGTTAAGGTATAGTGGTTTCTTGAATAAACTTCCATTGTTAATTTTATAGAACGTCCATTTTTATTTTTATTCAACTTCAATTTTTATTCAGTTTCCTTTTCTATTCAACTCCCCTTTTTATTTAATTTCCAAAAAGATCGTTAAGGTATTGTGGTTTCTTGAATAAACTTCCACTGTTAATCTTATGCGACTTCCAATTTTATTTTTATTCAACTGTCATTTTTATTCAATTTTCTTTCTAGTCAACTTCATTTTTTATTTAATTTCCAAATAGATCGTTAAGGTATAGAGGTTTCTTGAATGAACTTTCATTTTTAATTTTATACAACTTCCATTTGTATTTTTATTCAATTTCCTTTTCTATTCAACTTCCTTTTTTATTTAATTTCCAAATAGATCGTTAAGGTATAGTGGTTTCTTGAATGACCTTCCATTGTTAATTTTATTCAACTTCATTTTTTTATTTAATTTCCAAATAGATCGGTAAGGTATAGTGGTTTCTTGAATAAACTTCCACTGTTAATCTTATGCAACTTCCATTTTTATTTTTATTCAACTTCCATTTTTATTCAATTTTCTTTTCTATTCAACTTCCTTTTTTATTTAATTTCCAAATAGATCGTTATGTTATAGAGGTTTCTTGAATGAACTTCCATTTTTAATTTTATGCAACTTCCATTTTTATTTTTATTCAATTTTCTTTTCTATTCAACTTCCTTTTTTATTTAATTTCTAAATAGATGTTAAGGTATAGTGGTTTCTTGAACAAACTTCCATTTTCAATTTTATGCAACTTCCATTTTTATTTTTATTCAACTTCCATTTTTATTCAATTTTCTTTTCTATTCAACTTCCTTTTTTATTTAATTTCCAAATAGATCGTTAAGGTATAGTGGTTCTGTAGACACGCCCGAATTAGGCTTACCACTACAGTTCGGACTCAATGTCACGGTTCTAAATCTAATCTCGCAAAGTGCAATGCAAGACCGATAAATACCAAAGAGTCCAAATCCGGCAAATCGTTTTGGAAAACTAATTTTTATAAAGAAGTGCCAAACATGGACTGCTTTGCCAGATACAGAGTCGCCACGTAAATATTTTGTTTTAGGAAATTTAGGAAACCCTGACTCGTGCCTAAGGCCACGTGTCTGTCATCACCAAAGTTGCCTCGGCTCGGGAACTTGGGTACGAGAGGGGAAGGTCATGCAATGAGCACCCCCGCTCGCCCGATCAAAGATCGGCCGCTACTAACATGATATCTTGTTTTTGAAAACTCATGTGTTCTTATTCTTGTTATTAGCTAGAATTACTACGTGATGCGCACAGCATACAATCGAGGATTTCAATGAATTGCTCCAATTCAAGCAATCCAACCTTCACCCACAAGCATTTAGGTAGTTATATCACATCAGCAAATAGCCTCATGGCAAGCATGCTATCATGGCAACACTCACACTCATGCAAGATGCTAAAGTATAAACACTCACAGTGTACTCCGAGCCAAAACATAGAACTAGTTAGAAATCAATGCATGATCCTAGTTCATGTTAAGATGGCTAATGCAACACATGCGAAAGTGCATCTAAGATAGGCTCGGATATTCTAAGATGGCATATAAAATGCATCTCGATAACATGCTGTTTGAACACGTATTCAAGTAATGTATTGAAATACAATGCAACTAGTATGATGCGCCGAACCCGGTGCATGCAAGACAGATGAATGGATGCACTCATACAAGCATAAGGATGCTAATTGAAACATGCCCTAAGACTAACCACTGAAAGCAGGTAAGTAAAAGGGAGAAAGAAATGGGGGTTGGAAGACATGCACACACGCACGCACACTTATTACAAAATTCGCCCTCTCGACGGAGGGTCCGAATAAATAATACAAACCAACTAATTAACTAACTAACAAGCTAATTAATTATTACATAACCGAATGAATAACTAGCTACAACTAATTATTACAAAACTTAATTAATTAACAAATTAACTAATTAATTACAAATTCAATGCTAACTAACAAGTAAGTAATAAACAATGATGTTCTAGCTCTGGTTGAAGGAGAAGGGGATGCATGCTCAATTGCCGTCCCGAAAAGCTCTCCAATTACTCTCTTAAGGCTCTGTCTACAGGGTGTCTTTGGGAATTAGCTACTGGATCTTACCAAAACCAGGCTAAGGAATGCACCAGTGGCCTGCCGACCATGAGGAGCTTCTGTCGACCACCATGTCGGCCAAAGATGATACACTGCCGGCCAAGGATGAGGGGGTGCCAGCCAGCAATGAGAAGCTGCCGGCCACTGGTGTGCTATGACACCAAGTGTAGACGCGCCCCGTGAGGGCCTCATGCTACAGTTCGGACTCAAATGTCATGTTTCTGAATCTAGTCTCGCAAAGTGCAATGCAAAACCGATAAATCACCAAGAGTCCAAATCCGGCAAATCGTTTTGGAAAATTGATTTTTGTAAAGAAGTGCCAAACATGGACTGCTTTGCCAGATACAAAATCGACACCTAAATATTTTATTTTGGGGGAATTTAGGAAACCCTGACTCGTGCCTAAGGCCACGTGTCCGTCATCACCAAAGTTGCCTCGGCTCGGGAACTTGGGTACGATTGGGGAAGGTCATCTATGAGCACCCCCGCTCGCCCGATCAAAGATCGGCCTGTACTAAACATGATATTTAGTTTTTGAAAACACATGTGTTCTTATTCCGGTTAATTAGCTAGAATTACTATGTGATGCGCACAACAAAACAAGTATATACTAGATCACCTAATTTGGAACAAAGTGTCGCATATCCGTTTGTTTGGAAAATAGTTTGAAGTTTGCTACTCGTAAGTAGGCTAAAATGTGGGTTTCAATGAATTGTTCCAATTCAAGTAATCCAACCTTCACCCACAGGCATTCAGGCAGTTAAACACTTAAGCAAATAGCCTCATGGCAAGCATGCTATCATGGCAACACTCACACACATGCAGTATGCTAAAGCATAAAAGCTTACCTAGTACTCTGAGCCAAAACAAAGAACTAGTTAGTAATCAATGTATGATCCTAATTCATGTTAAGATGGCTAATGAAACATATACAAAATGCAACTAGAAATAGGCTCGGCTATTCTAATAATGGCATATGAGATGCAACAATTGATACATCTATTCAACTTGGAATTGAAATACGATGCAGTTAGTATGATGCGCCGAGCCCGGTGCATGCAAAATAGATGAATATATGTAAATATGCGAAGCATAAGTATGCTAGACAGATGAATGGATGCAAACATGCAAAGCATAAGTACGCTAATTTGAAACATGACCTAAAACTAACCAACGAAAGCAGGTAAGTAAAAGGGAGAAAGAAATGGAGGTTGGAAGACATGCACACACGCACGCACACTTATTACAAAATTGGCCCTCTCGACGGAGGGTCCGAATAAATAATACATGCCAACTAATTAACTAACTACCAAGCTAATTAATTATTACACAACCGAGTTGAACAACTAGCTACAACTAATTATTACAAAACTTAATTAATTAACAAATTAACCAACTACAAATGAAAAGCAATAAATAAAGCTACTCCAGTTCTGTTCGAAGAAGGAGAGGATGCATGCTCGGATGCCGCCCCAAAAAGCTCTCCGGTTGCTCTTTAGAGGCTCTGTCTGCAGGGTGTCCTCAAGGAATTCCTATTGAACCTTACCAAAAACATGCTGGGGAGTGCATCAGTGGCCTGCCGGCCATGCGGAGCCATTGCCGACCAAAAATAAAGGGGTGCTGGCCAACAACAAGGCACTGTCGGCCATCTGCAAGGCACTGCCGGCCACTGATGTGCTGCGACACCAAGCTGCAGTAGAGCACAAAACAGAGAAAATGAAGGGTCTCCCAAGGATATGTACGCACTATGCCATCCCATATCATCTCAAAACATCAAGGGAGAGGCATAGTCGGATCTACGACCATCAATCACGCATCCCGATGCATGATGGCCAAAGATCCAACTTGTGCAAATCAATATGAAATGAATGCACAAATAAACACATAAAGCCTAAAACTCTATCATGAATCATCAAGAGCGTCGGTGACTGAGAATTGAGACACGTTTCATCATTTGAAGTATGAAACGCCCCTCATTCCTCGTGCTCGGATTAACACTTTAATCCAAATGACAATGCAAAACAAACATGGCAAACATGCAATATGACTTAAGCGTGCAAACATGCAATGCAATAACCCGAGCATGCAACAAGCATATAAGCATGATGTGAGGTAACAACCTTGAATAACATGATAAAATGCAACATGAACATACAAACATGCAAGGCATGTGACGGCGGACAAGTATGCAACAACATACGAAATGGGACAAACATGTGACAACATG
Organism: Camellia granthamiana; assembly: GCA_036172215.1. NCBI lineage: Eukaryota > Viridiplantae > Streptophyta > Magnoliopsida > Ericales > Theaceae > Camellia > Camellia granthamiana. Next base: position 51,639 of record JAXFYN010000020.1, on the reverse strand, counting down.
GTAAGATGGGCTTACACTAAAGATGGATAGGTCTCAGCCATGCCTAAAATCAATGGCCATAAGTGATGAATTTATAGTATGAAAAGCATGAAAAGGCAAGGCAAACATGCATGCCAATTGGCTCAAGGATTAAGGCACAAAGATACAACTCTTAAGCACACTTAAAGAGTGACAAGCATGGATATGTGACAACAAGGTAAGCTCTGAAATCTCATGTAAATTGATGCCAAATCAACTAGACAATGCAAGCATAGCATGATAGAAAGCTCAAAGCTCGAAACTAACAAAAGGACTTAAGCCATGGCCATGCAAGGCAAGCCCCAAAGGGCTAAGGGAACCTAACACAGTCCCAAGGCAAGTCCAAACAAGACCAAAAACAAGCTCGAAGCTAGCCAACACGGGCTAGAACAAGAGGCAAAAAACAAGGAGCATGCAAGGCTACAAAAGAGGCAATGCACTACACCTATTGAAACCAAACATGGCATGACTTGGACAACATAAAACAGAGTTACATCATGGTATAACAAGACCAAAAATACATTGATATGATGAGCCAAAGGCTTAGGCTTAATGGCATGCACAAAAGTTCATTCTTGAGGCATAAAGAGCCAAGGCTCCAAGGCACTAAAAGCATGTCAAATGCAAGTGTATGGCCACATTTCATGGACTGAAATAACACTTAGAATGATGGCAAAGCATACAAACATCACATGTATGGCATGGTAGGGGCTTCAAAACCCAAGACTAGCCTAAGCATTTACACTATAGCTATACAAAGCATGAGTGATATGGCCATGGCAGACCAAAACAGTCCAAGAACAGCCCAAAACAAGAATAAAATCATGCTAGAGCAAAGCCAAAATATGCTAGGATGATGAGTCAAAACATCATGCACATAAAGCTAGTAAGCAAGATTTGTTCTACAAGTATATAGAGTATGCAAAGGATGACCAAACCAGCTATGGAAAGAGTCATGACATGGCAAAACATCACCAAAAACATGCTGAAATGGACTCAACATAAGCTAGGATAACATGCTAAAGCAAGAAGCCTATAAAGCTAGTTTATGGGATTTACACTACAAGTGTATCATACATGCATGGAGTAACAAAACCAACCCTAAAAAGATCTAAGGCATGGTAAAAAATCACCAAAAACCTACCGAAATGGACTCAACACAAGCTAGGAAAACATGCTACTTTGATGAGCTACAAATGGGATTGCACTACACATACAAGATGCAAGCAAAAGGTGACTAAACCAGCCATGGACAGAGCTAAGGAAGGTCCTAAAAGTCACAAAAAAGGGCTTGAACCAAGCCTCAAAAGTGCAAAGAGGCATTATCCTTTGGAAGGCCAAAAATGCAAGCAAACAAAAACCAAAAGAGAGGGGGCCACCCCCTCTGATTTGAGGCCTCAAAACTACATGCCTATCACTAAAAATCCACTGGATTTCAGTGGTTAGAAGGCCAAACCAAGGCTAGCTCGGAGGCCTTAAGGCATGGCTCAAAACAAGGCCAACAAGGCCAACAAGAGGGTTGAAGACCCTCAACAGCCAAAAGACCTTAAACAAACTTCAAAAGCACTTAAATACAAGACTTTTTTCAGTTGAAAGCAAGGCTAAAACAATATGCAAGGATGGCCAAAATGAGGTACAAAAAAAGTGCTAAAAAGGGGAAGAAGCTCACCCTTGAAGATCAACTTCGAAACCAACAACTTCAGGGGGTAAAACCTCACTTTCAGAGCTCAAGAAGTCCTCCCAAGAACCTCAATCCAAAGATGGTGGTGTATCTCTAAGTGTTGTAGTGTAAAAGTGCAAGGAAAATGGACTTCAAGGCACAAATCAACAACAATATAGAGAGAGAGATATTTCTTCTCAAAATGCTGAACCTCTGCTAAGGAGAGAGCCTCTCTCCTTATATAGAAGAAAAGCAATGCAAAGCTTCTTCAAGAATCTTGGCAAGAGCTTCATCCCTCCATACAACAGATAAAAGGATTCCAATTGGCTCAAAAGATCTGGAGTGAAACCTGCTGAGACAAGGGTGTTGCTGGCCATCAGGGATGGCCGGCAGTGGCTAATTGATGGCCGGCAGGCTCAATCAATGGCCGACAGCAACAAAGTGGAGGCCGGTAGGTCTAAAAGGGGGCCGGCAGTGCACTAAGAAACACATTCTGAAAGGACCAAGTCATGGTCCAAGAATGGGGCAGAAAGGATACAGGGTTTGGAAAGCTCAAACCTATGACGTTCCGTCGCGAAAGTTGAATACCCGACGAGCAATCGAACTTGTGGCTGGATGTACCTGCAAGCACAACCAAGTCTTGAGGACGGTCAAAAATGGAGTGTCTACAGTTGCCCCTCTTTGGCAGAACTCGAAAGTCACAAAGTGACGGGAGTGAGAGTCAAAGCCCAGAGACGACCCATTTTTGACAAGGTCGAAGACTCAGGCAGACATTCAATATAAGCATACAGAGATGCGCCCGGAGGCTGGGGCAAAATGCAAATGATATGCAAGATGCAAAGGCATAACTTATGATTATGTAAAGAGAAACTGTAATGAAGCAATTATATACAATAAAGAATGTAAGAAAATTATGCAATTCTCACCACGTCTCACGCGGAGTGAATACAATACCGTCCGATTCGTCTGGTCGTACCAACTTCCAAATGAACCGTACATACAATATCGTGCCTGTAAAAGAAAGAGACTCAACAGGTACAATATCATTAGAAACATGCATAGCAATGCAAGTGTAAAGTGCGTGACAACGCAAGTGAAGGGGTGCAAGACAATGCAATCCTAAGGGCGCGAGACAATGCGGGTGGAACATGTGTAACAGCACAAGTAAGACATGCGAGACAACGCAGGTTAAAGAAATGCGAAACAACGCAAATAAAACATGCAAGACAACGCAGGTTATAGAAATGCCAAACAACGCAAATACAAACATGCGAGACAACGCATGTTATAGAAATGTGAAACAACACAAATAAAACATGCGAGACAACACAGGTTATAGGAATGCGAAACAACGCAAATAAAACATGTGAGTCAGCACAAGTGATAAGAATGCAAAACAATGCAAATAAAACATGCGAGACAATGCAGATAAAACATGCGTAACAGTGCAGATAAAACATATGTAACAGCGCAAGTGAAAGAAGAAGACATGCGTAACAACGCAAGTAAGGCATGTGTAACAGCGCAAGTGAAACAAGTAAAACATGCGTGACAACGCAAGTAGAAGAAATAAAACATGCGTAACAGCGCAAGTTAAAGATATGACATGCGTAACAGCGCAAGTGAAAGAAGAAGACATGCATAACAGCGTAAGTATGACATGCGTAAAAGCGCAAGTAAAACAAGTAAAACATGCGTGACAGCGCAAGTAGAAGAAATAAAACATGCGTAATAGCGCAGGTTAAAGAGATACGTAACAGCGCAAATAAAACAAGTAAAACATGCGTAACAGCACAAGTAAAACAAGGGGTTACATAGCAATGCAATGCACTAACAAGTGCAGATAAGGTGTACAAAATAGCGCGACCAATGCGCTAACAAGTGCAGGTAAAGTGCACAAAATAGCGCGACCAATGCACTAACAGGTGCAGGTGAGGTGCGCAAAATAGCGCGATGCGCAAAATAGCGTCAGCAATGCAATGCGATACATGCAAAATGCAAGTAAGGTGCACAAAACAGTGCGATGCGCAAAATAGTGCGAATAAAATGCAATGCACAAAACAGTGCAATATGGCGTGCGCAAAATAGCGCGAATGCAATACAATGCACTAACAGGTGCAAGTGGGGTGCGCAAAATAGCGCGAACAATGCAATGTACAAAACAGTGCGATGCGCAAAATAGCGCGAATGAAATGCAATGCACAAAACAGTGCGCATGAAATGCAATGCACAAAACAGTGCGATATGATGTGCGCAAAATAGCGCGAAATGCAATGCAATGCACTAACAGGTGCATATGATGTGCGCAAGATAGCGCGATATGAAATGCAATGCACTAACAGGTGCATATGATGTGCGCAAGATAGCGCGATATGAAATGCAATGCACTAATAGGTGCATAAGATGTGCGCAAGATAGCGCGATGCGCAAAATAGCGCGATATGAAATGCAATGCACTAACAGGTGCATATGATGTGCGCAAGATAGCGCGATGCGAAATGCATGCAAAATGCAAATAAGATGCACAAAACAGTGCGATGCAAAATAATACAGTAGATGCAAAAGGATGACATACTCCAACCTTGCTGGAACCATGAGAGGAGGTCCAAAAACAAACAATCAGGAGCGTATATAGCACAACCTGAGATAAATTTCAAACACGCTGCAATCGTGTGAGGAACGGGATAGAGAGAGAAACATAGGGACGTATCCCAGCTGTTTCGGAATGGTACAAGCATTGGAACGTATTCCAAATGCTCGTATCCAGAGAAGGAGAAACAAAGGGAGACAACCCCGTGTTTCAAAAAGAAGAAGAGACATAGGGACATATCCCCGTGTCTCGGAAAAAGAAGGAAACATAAGGACGTATCCTCGTGTTTCAGAAATGGCGCGAGCATTGGAACATATTCCAAATGCTCGTAACCAGAGAAGGAGAAACAAAGGGAGACAACCCTGTGTTTCAGAAAGAAGAAGAGACACAGGGACGTATCCCCGTGTCTCGGAAAAAGAAGGAAACATAAGGACGTATCCCCGTGTTTCGGAAATGGCGCGAGCATTGGAACGTATTCCAAATGCTCATAACCAGAGAAGGAGAAACAAAGGGAGACAACCCCGTGTTTCAAAAAGAAGAAGAGACATAGGGACGTATCCCCATGTCTTGGAAAAAGAAGAACCTCTCAACGTAGCACACGCGAGAAAGGAAAGAGAAAATCTTCTCAGCGTAGCACACGCGAGAGAAGAAAGAGAAAAAAATCTCTCAGCGTAGCACACGCAAGAGAAAAAAGGGTAAACCTCTCAGTGTATCACACGCGAGAGAGGAAAGGTAAACCTCTCAGCGTACCACACATGAGGGAGGAAAGGAAAACCTCTCAGCGTATCACACGCGAGAGAGGAAAGGTAAACCTCTCAATGTACCACACGCGAGAGAGGAAAGGAAAATTTCTCAGCGTATCACACACTAGAGAAGAAATGAAGCACCTCTCAGCGTATCACACGCAAAAGAGGAAAGAAAGCACCTTTCAGCGTATCACACGCAGGAGAGGAAAGAAAGCATCTCTCAGTGTATCACACGCAAGAGAGAAAAGGGAAGAAAAAAACCTCTCAGCGTATCACACGCGAGAGAGGAAAGGTATCAGTCAAACTGAACCGGAACTTCTCTGAATGAACGGTACATACAATGCCATGCATGAACGAGAAAGGATCTTGATGGGTAGATTGCAATACAATGCATGATGTTTAAGGAATGCAATAAATAAAGCGGTGCTTTAGAAAGCACCTCACGAGGTGAGTGGCGGTGAACTGCTCTACTCCGACGGGGATCCCCCATGTGTTCTTTGAACACTAACCTTCAACTCACAGTACAAAAAGGTTTTGAAATACTGACAAGGAGCGACATATGCTGGGGAAACCATGGATGTCGCTTTTCTTCCTGATCATACTCACAACTTTCCCTATGTGCAAAGCCAAGGTAACTCTGACGGGGAATGGTACTCAGGGAGAGCACATATGATTGCCATTCTGGCTTTGAAGCAGGCTTGAACTTGAGGTAGAAGCACACTCATACTTCAGAGCATTGACAAGACCTGAAAGGTACATCCGGAATACAATCTTGGAAACTACTGAAGTCGAAACAAACTCAGATGCTCCGATTTTCCCTCTTTTCTTTTCCTTTGCAGTTCGGGAACTATATAGCTTCAGATAGGTCCTGGTTTTACTATTCTCACATGACCTGGGTTGAACCCTATAGTTTTACGAAAGAACGAATTCTGTTTTGCACGAATGTGGAGAATGGCACAGCACTCTGAGCACAAAACAAATCATTTTGAAATTAGTTGTTAATCGGGTATTGAGCCTACGACTGAACACAGCGAAAAAGACTCAACAACAGAAAACAAAAAGGTAAACAATCTAAACACATCGAGAAACACTCGAAACGACTCAAAACAAAAATCGAGATAAACAAAACAACAAAAGACATGACATACAGACGTGTCACAAAGGTGAGAGACCTATCGGTGCACGAGGAGCCAGTTTCTTCGGGTATTGTTTCCCACCCTTTCTCATTTGTGATTCTCACATCACTCTGGCACTCAATCTCTGTTTTTCTGAAAAGCCCTTTTCTCACTTTTTCTCTCAACGTGCATCTCTCTATTATTTAATCTCTCATTTTTTAATCCCTCCACTGGGTGGTTGATGGATAAATAAGAGGTTGTAGGCTCGTGCCCCTAGCATTCTGCTAGATTCTTCTTCTGCTCCCAATAGTGAACTTTCTCCACAAAGGGATTGCGCTACGACTGAGTGTGTAGCCAATCCATAGCTGACATCGGTTGATGATGCACTCCTGGGGAGTTTGGACATGATTAGATCTGCCCAGATGAGGGAGTGGAATATCTTGATCCATTCCAGTTCGTGCTTCGCACTTGATTTGATATGTTGCTGCTTAGAGGATGAAAGAGCTTTCAGCCCTTTTCTAACAGCTTCAGTTGTGCCCTTTTTAGCGAACAAGGTGCCCTTTCTGGCAAGTTTGTTGACGATGGGGAAAGACAAAACACCTGACTCAATTGTGCCCCTAGTTCATCATTTTGACCATTTTTTGTTTTGGCTTTCCACTAAAACAATTTTAATCAATATGAGAGTTAGATTAACATGCTTATTCGATTTTCTGATTTAAAATCATGCAAGTTAGGGTGTGAGCACTGAAAATTTTCCTTTTTTTTTTCGGTCCAAGAAATGGTCCAGTTTTGGAAAAAAATGGAATAATTTTCGAGAGAATTAGTCAACCTCAGCAAAAATTCTCAAAAACTGTTTTTGCAAATGGCCATTGCTCAACAAGCACGGAACCTACTCTTGAGATGCACGACCTCAGATCCATAACAATGGAAAACTGCCCCTTATCTGAAAGACACTACATGGCAACGGAAAGTTGCCCCTTGTTTGAATAGCACCACAGCACATTGTAGGGCAATGAAGAGTTGCCTCTTGTCTGAATGGCACCGCAGTGCATCGTAGTTAATCCTCAGAGTGACGAACACAACCAAACTCTCTCGGATATAGAGAAGGCAAAGACAATCAAAACCATGACATGGGCACAATCAATTTGGAAGTGTTTATGGCTGGACTTTAGAATGAAGTTGCCTACGTATCTCAAACATGGGAATCAAGCCTTACGTAGTTCCGGTTAAGGTACACTCGGGTATTAACCTCTCCTTTTACGCTCTAACTTTTGCCAAGGCCACCCTTCCGGGTTTTCAACCTTGCGAGCTTTGTTTTTCTTTTCTATTCATTTCTTTTCTTCTTTTCTTTGTTTAGAATTTTTCATTTTCTTCATTTTTTTTGCTTGCTTTTTTTTCTTTTTGCTTTTCTTTCTCTTTTTTTTTTTCATTTTTGTTCTTTGCTCTAACTTTTGCCTGGGTCGCCCTTTTGGGTTTTTGGCCCAGCGAGCCTCTCAAGGGTAAAAGCATAGCTTTGTCCATGTCAAATGGTTTCAAGATCCTGAAGTCATCTGAATCCAGGAGAATGGTTGCCGTTTGCTGACGATGTAGAAGTCCATCCAATGAGGGGCTGAATTTGCCCCTAGTGTTGTGGATAGGAACTCAGCTGTCCATCAGCGATACTTTCTTCTTTCCTTCCTTTTGGGATTTGGCATTCTTGCCGATCTTTGTCTTTGACTCTTCGAGTGCATTATCTGACATCTTTTGCCCCTAGTTCGAGGGGTGCTTCTTATCTAGCTTTGCAAGCTTCTTTTGACGCCGTCCGACCTCCTTAATCTGACCTTTCTTACCCCTAGTTCGAGGGTTGCTTCTGATCTGGCCATACAAGCCTCACATTGTGGTTGACCGTTGAACATTCTGAATGCAAGTTCAAGGTTTGAAAGCAAAGGGGTTGAGTCTCGAGGCCGAGAGCGATCCTAGGCTGCACAATCTCAAGAGCGATTCCACACAGGTCTTCGCAGGACTGCGCAAAATATTTTTTGAAATCTTTTAAGAAAGCGACAAATCGCTCGCGCTGAAGACAATGTAGAACCAATCTGGATCAAGCCAGGATCCTTCTCAGTACCCACATTAACAAACATGATCTCATTCATTAAGGGCTTAGCATGCCTTTCTTTCTCTCAATTGATCAAATTTTGCAAAACCGAAGGAATTCCTTCCTCTTCGTTTTCAACACATTATTCAAAAAGGTTTGAAAAAATTAGGTCAAATGCAATGATTTCAAGGCACAGAAGAGCAGGTGAAATGTACTGCCATTTCATTCTAAACTTGCTGGCACAACAGGCTCAAAGTAGCAATAAGCACAAAAACATGACAGCCACAGCTGTTTCGTTCAGATTTCCTGGTTGCAACTGGCTCCACAGCAGAGACAGACTCAAGAGAAAGCAAAAGGACAATCACAAAACAAAATAATGATGTCTGAGGTGACACCCTCGGAATCACCCGACTTCTGTACAACAGGACTGACTCAAAATAACGAGACAGACTCGAAACAAAACCACAGAATTGACTCAACACCCAAGTCAGAAAGTACAAAAATTAGCATTCGCAAATGCTCAAAATAGTGCGTGCCAAACGCCACATCTGAAATAAACCGAGCGCTGCCCGTAGGTGGACCAATCCCTGATCACATACTTGTATTATCCTCGAAGTCCACCAACTCAGTGGTGACAGACTTTGCTGAGCTAGGTGGGAGGATGACCTCATTGTCAAACAGATCCTGCACTTCATGGAGAAGACGGAAGTAGTTGTCGGTGGTGTGACCGGTCTGTTGATGGTACGCACAGTAATGGGTAGTGTCATGACCAGCTGGAAGACGACTAGGGAGAGGCCGAGGCTCAAGGGGTTTGAGATGCCCCTTTTCAGTGAGGATTCGAATCGCCTTAGACAAAGGCATATAAAGGGCATGGAATACCCTACGACCTCGGGGCAGATACTTCGAGTTTTGTGCATTTTTACTGGATGTACTAGCAAAAGGATCGGCAGGTACAGGCTTGGCTTGCAGATTTTTCCTGGGTGCAGGATTAGGGTTGGAGGGAACGGTTCTGGTATGATGACCCTTCTCTCGATTTTTCCCTTGGCTTGAACTGCCCTCGGTCTGAGTGGGGAAAGTGTCATCCACAGTCTTAGCCACAACTGCGAGTACTTGCTGCTTATTCAACCCTCCGATTTTCAGAGCCTCAACAGCCTGCTAGAGTTGTTCATAGGGATCAGTGTCCACCTTCACCTTGTTCTTTCCACTAGCCTCAGCTTGGTGGATGGTTTGGGTTGCTACTTCAATGCGAATCCCCGTTGTCATCGACATGTCATTGCCAGAGCTTGAGACAGCTTTAGGTTGGCTGAGCTCAATTACAATTACCCCAGTAGAGGGGGCTCCTGCGGCATGAAGTTCCCGGCATACGATGCAGTTGGTGGCGGGGCCAACATTCCATAGGCTAGATCAGCCACAGATCTTTGAAGGTCGCCAATCATTTCCATCAGCTCAAAGGTGGTGGGCTCATGGGTTTGAAATAACTGGGGTTCCCAGATCAGATGTGCGGCAGGCGACATGGGCGGGTGTGGTTCCTCAACGTCGGTCTCACCCTGCAAGATGATTCCTTGGTTTAGTGCAGCTGCCATAACCATAATTTCCTTTGAATTCTGGGTCATCATAAGTCTACTGAACTGGACAGAGGTGGTGTAACTGGTGACTGACGGATCTGATGAATCGGTGAGTCTTTTTCTGCTTTGCCTCAGCAGAGGAGAACACTGGTTGCTCTGAACTGAGTCTCTGAACCTTGAAAGAGAAAACAGGCAGCATCTCAACCCAATCAATACAGACATGGACATAGCTGAAGAACTGTATTCGACCACTGATCACTATTCCCCAAATTACTGCTCCAAAACTGAATCTGATACCCACGGATATAACTGATTTTCAAAATACTGATACTGATACCCGTAGGCCTGATATCCAGACTTGCAAATTGATACGTGCATTCCTGTAGAGGCCAACTCTAAAAGTACATAGCAAGCAAATGAGAGCCAAAACACCCCTATGTTGGGGTAGGGTTTCCCTGTCCTATTTTGTCAGGAGCTAGGGTTTCACTACGCACACAGCGGTTCCAAACAACCTATAGTCAGGTAAGCAACCTGTCCTAGCTTGGAATAGTCACTATGGATTCCGATATGCACTAGGTCGAATGGTCAAAAACGGTGCCCCAGTAAAAACCGGGGTTTGTGTTCCCGTCGTGGTAGAGCCCGTAACTAGTCAGCCTTATGGCACGCTTCTCAAAGCGAGCCTCTGGCAAATTGTTCAGAATAGCATATGGCAAACACGGTGTCCTAGGCGCACCAATGCAAATGCAATGCAAAGAAACACATAAGTGTAGACAAAACAAGATATCATGAGTTCGAGTCAAGTTCTCTAATTTCCCAACAGAGTCACCAAAAACTGTAGACGCGCCCCGTGAGGGACTCATGCTACAATTCGGACTCAAATGTCACGGTTCTGAATCTAGTCTCGCAAAGTGCAATGCAAGACTAATAAATCACCAAAGAGTCCAAATCCGGCAAATCGTTTTGGAAAACTGATTTTTGTAAAGAAGTGCCAAACATGGACTGCTTTGCCAGATACAGAGTCGCCACCTAAATATTTTATTTTGGGGGAATTTATTAAACCCTGACTCGTGCCTGAGGCCACGTGTCCGTCATCACCAAAGTTGCCTCGGCCTGGGAACTTGTGTATGATTGGGGAAGGTCATCTATGAGCACCCCTGCTCGCCCGATCAAAGATCGGCCTGTACTAAACATGATATCTAGTTTTTGAAAACACATGTGTTCTTATTCGGGTTAATTAGCTAGAATTACTATGTGATGCACACAGTAAAACAAGTATAGACTAGATTGCCTAATTTGGAACAACGCATCGCATATCCGTTTGTTTGGAAAATGGTTTGAAGTTTGCTACTCGTAAGTAGGCTAAAATGTGGGTTTCAATGAATTGTTCCAATTCAAGTAATCCAACCTTCACCCACAGGCATTCAGGCAGTTAAACACTTAAGCAAATAGCCTCATGGCAAGCATGCTATCATGGCAACACTCACACACATGCAGTATGCTAAAGCATAAAAGCTTACCTAGTACTCTGAGCCAAAACAAAGAACTAGTTAGTAATCAATGTATGATCCTAATTCATGTTAAGATGGCTAATGCAACATATACAAAATGCAACTAGAAATAGGCTCGGCTATTCTAATAATGGCATATGAGATGCGACAATTGATACATATATTCAACTTGGAATTGAAATACGATGCAGTTAGTATGATGCGCCAAGCCCAGTGCATGCAAAATAGATGAATGTATGCAAATATGCGAAGCATAAGTATGCTAGACAAATGAATGGATGCAAACATGCAAAGCATAAGTATGCTAATTTGAAACATGACCTAAAACTAACCAACGAAAGCAGGTAAGTAAAAGGGAGAAAGAAATGGAGATTGGAAGACATGCACACATGCACGCACACTTATTACAAAATTGGCCCTCTCGACGAAGGGTCCGAATAAATAATACATGCCAACTAATTAACTAACTAACAAGCTAATTAATTATTACACAACCGAGTTGAACAACTAGCTACAACTAATTATTACAAAACTTAATTAATTAACAAATTAACCAACTACAAATGAAAAGCAATAAATAAAGCTGCTCCAGCTCTGTTCGAAGAAGGAGAGGATGCATGCTCGGATGCCGCCCCGAAAAGCTCTCTGGTTGCTCTTTAGAGGCTCTGTCTGCAGGGTGTCCTCAAGGAATTCCTATTGAACCTTACCAAAAACATGCTGGGGAGTGCATCAGTGGCCTACCGGCCATGGGGAGCCACTGCCGACCAAAAATGAAGGGGTGCCGGCCAACAACAAGGCACTGCTGGCCATCTGCAAGGCACTGCTAGCCACTGATGTGCTGGGACACCAAGCTGCAGTAGAGCACAAAACAGAGAAAATGGAGGGTCTCCCAAGGATATGTACGCACTATGCCACCCCATATCATCTCAACACATCAAGGGAGAGGCATAGTCGGATCTATGACCATCAATCACGCATCCCAATGCATGATGGCCAAAGATCCAACTTGTGCAAATCAATATGAAATGAATGCACAAATAAACACATAAAGCCTAAAACTCTATCATGAATCATCAAGAGCGTCAGTGACTGAGAATTGAGACACGTTTCATCACTTGAAGTATGAAACGCCCCTCGTTCCTCGTGCTCGGATTAACACTTTAATCCAAACGACAATGCAAAACAAGCATGGCAAACATGCAATATGACTTAAGCATGCAAACATGCAATGCAATAACCCGAGCATGCAACAAGCATATAAGCATGATGTGAGGTAACAACCTTGAATAACATGATAAAATGCAACATGAACATACAAACATGCAAGGCATGTGACGGCGGACAAGTATGCAACAACATACGAAATGAGACAAGCATGTGACAACATGGTAAGATGGGCTTATACTAAAGATGGATAGGCCTCAGCCATGCCTAAAATCAGTGGCCATAAGTGATGAATTGAGAGTATGAAAAGCATGAAAAGGCAGGGCAAACATGCATGCCAATTGGCTCAAGGATTAAGGCACAAAGATGCAACTCTTAAGCACACTTAAAGAGTGACAAGCATGGATATGTGACAACAAGGTAAGCTCTGAAATCTCATGTAAATTGATGCCAAATCAACTAGACAATGCAAGCATAGCATGTTAGAAAGCTCAAAGCTCGAAACTAACAAAGGGACTTATGCCATGGCCGTGCAAGGAAAGCCCCCAAGGGCTAAGGGAACCTAAAATAGTCCCAAGGCAAGTCCAAACAAGACCAAAAACAAGCTCGAAGCTAGCCAACACGGGCTAGAACAAGAGGGAAAAAACAAGGAGCATGCAAGGCTACAAAAGAGGCAATGCACTACACCTATTGAAACCAAACATGGCATGACTTGGACAACATAAAACAGAGTTACATCATGGTATAACAAGACCAAAAATGCACTGATATGATGAACCAAAGGCTTAGGCTTAATGGCATGCACAAAAGTTCATTCTTGAGGCATAAAGAGCCAAGGCTCCAAGGCATTAAAAGCATGTCAAATGCAAGTGTATGGCCACATTTCATGGACTGAAATAACACTTAGAATGATGGCAAAGCATGCAAACATCACACGTATGGCATGGTAGGGGCTTCAAAACCCAAGACTAGCCTAAGCATTTACACTATAGCTATACAAAGCATGAGTGATATGGCCATGGCAGCCCAAAACAGTCCAAGAACAGCCCAAAACAAGAATAAAATCATACTGGAGCAAAGCCAAAATATGCTAGGATGATGAGTTAAAACATCATGCACATAAAGCTAGTAAGCAAGATTTATTCTACAAGTATATGGAGCATGCAAAGGATGACCAAACCAGCTATGGAAAGAGTCATGACATGACAAAACATCACCAAAAACATGCTGAAATGGACTCAACATAAGCTAGGACAACATGCTAAAGCAAGAAGCATATAAAGCTAGTTTATGGGATTTACGCTACAAGTGTATCATACATGCATGGAGTAACAAAACCAACCCAAAAAAGATCTAAGGCATGGTAAAAAATACCAAAAACCTACTGAAATGGACTCAACACAAGCTAGGAAAACATGCTACTTTGATGAGCTACAAATGGGATTGCACTACACATACAAGATGCATGCAAAAGGTGACCAAACCAGCCATGGACAGAGCCAAGACAGGTCCTAAAACTCATAAAAAATGGCCTGAACCAAGCCTCAAAAGTACAGAGAGGCATGCTCCTTTGGAAGGCCAAAAATGCAAGCAAACAAAAACCAAAAGAGAGGGGGCCACCCCCTCTGATTTGAGGCCTCAAAACTACATGCCTACCACTAAAAATCCATTGGATTTCAGTGGTTAGAAGGCCAAACCAAGGCTAGCTCGGAGGCCTTAAGGCATGGCTCAAAACAAGGCCAACAAGAGGGTTGAAGACCCTCAATAGCCAAAAGACCTTAAACAAACTTCAAAAGCACTTAAATACAAGACTTTTTTCAGTTGAAAGCAAGGCTAAAACAATATGCAAGGATGGCCAAAATGAGGTACAAAAAAAGTGCTAAAAATGAGAAGAAGCTCACCCTTGAAGATCAACTTCGAAACCAGCAACTTCAGGGGGGTAAAACCTCACTTTCAGAGCTCAAGAAGTCCTCCCAAGAACTTCAATCTAAAGATGGTGGTGTATCTCTAAGTGTTGTAGTGTAAAAGTGCAAGGAAAATGGACTTCAAGGCACAAATCAACAACAATATAGAGAGAGAGAGATATTTCTTCTCAAAATGCTGAACCTCTACTAAGGAGAGAGATAGTAGAAAAGCAATGCAAAGCTTCTTCAAGAAGCTTGGCAAGAGCTTCATCCCTCCATACACGTGTATGGAGGGCAGATAAAAGGATTCCAGCTGGCTCAAAAGATCTGGAGTGAAACCTGCTGAGACAGGGGTGCTGCCGGCCATCAGGGATGGCCGGCAGTGGCTCATTGATGGCCGGCAGGCTCAATCAATGGTCGTCAGCAACAAAGTGGGGGCCGACAGGTCCAAAAGGGGGCCGGCAGTGCACTAAGAAACACATTCTGAAAGGACCAAGTCATGGTCCAAGAATGGGGCAGAAAGGATACAGGGTTTGGAAAGCTCAAACCTGTGACGTTCCGTCGCGAAAGTCGAATACCCGACGAGCAATCGAACTTGTGGCTGGATGTACCTGCAAGCATAACCGAGTCTTGAGGACGGTCAAAAATGGGGTGTCTACAGTTGCTCCTCTTTGACAGAACTCGAAAGTCACAAAGTGACGGGAGTGAGTGTTAAAGCCCAGAGACGACCCATTTTTGACAAGGCCAAAGATTCAGGCAGACATTCAATATAAGCATGCAGAGATGCACCCGGAGGCTGGGGCAAAATGCAAATGATATGCAAGATGCAAAGGCATAACTTATGATTATGCAAAGAGAAACGGCAATGAAGCAATTATATACAATAAATGCGACATTTTAAGCAAGTGAATAACAATCCTACATATTTCAACAGAAAGAATGTAAGAAAATTATGCAATTCTCACCACGTCTCACGCGGAGTGAATACAATACCGTCCGATTCGTTTGGTCGTACCAACTTCCAAATGAACCGTACATACAATATCGTGCCTATAAAAGAAAGAGACTCAATAGGTACAATATCGTTAGAAACATGCATAGCAATGCAAGTGTAAAGTGCGTGACAACGGATGTGAAGGGGTGCAAGACAATGCAATCCTAAGGGCGCGAGACAACACGGGTGGAACATGCATAACAGCACAAGTAAGACATGCGAGACAACGCATGTTAAAGAAATGCAAAACAACGCAAATAAAACATGCGAGACAACGCAGGTTATAGAAATGTGAAACAACGCAAATAAAAACATGCGAGACAACGCATGTTATAGAAATGCGAAGCAACGCAAATAAAACACGTGAGACAATGCATGTTATAGGAATGCGAAACAACACAAATAAAACATGTGAGTCAGCGCAAGTGATAGGAATGCGAAACAACGCAAATAAAACATGTGAGTCAGCGCAAGTGATAGGAATGCAAAACAACGCAAATAAAACATGGGAGACAATGCAGATAAAACATGCGTAACAATGCAGATAAAACATGCGTAACAGCGCAAGTGAAAGAAGACATGCGTAACAACGCAAGTGAAACAAGTAAAACATGCTTGACAACGCAAGTAGAAGAAATAAAACATGCGTAATAGCACAGGTTAAAGATATGACATGCGTAGCAGCGCAAGTGAAAGAAGAAGACATGAATAACAGCGCAAGTAAGACATGCGTAATAGCGCAAATTAAACAAGTAAAACATGCGTGACAGCGCAAGTAGATGAAATAAAACATGCGTAACAGCGCAGGTTAAAGAGATGCGTAACAGCGCAAATAAAACAAGTAAAACATGCGTAACAGCGCAAGTAAAACAAGGGGTTACATAGCAATGCAATGCACTAACAAGTTCAGATAAGGTGCGCAAAATAGCGCGAGCAATTCGCTAACAAGTGCAGGTAAAGTGCGCAAAATAGCGCGACCAATGCCCTAACAGGTGCAGGTGACATGCGCAAAATAGCGCGATGCACAAAATAGCGCGAGCAATGCAATGCGATGCATGCAAAATGCAAGTAAGGTGCACAAAATAGTGCGATGCGCAAAATGGCGCGAATGAAATGCAATGCACAAAACAGTGCGATATGGCGTGCGCAAAATAGCGCGAATGCAATACAATGCACTAACAGGTGCAGGTGGGGTGCGCAAAATAGCGCGAACAATGCAATGCACAAAACAGTGCGATGCGCAAAATAGCGCGAATGAAATGCAATGCACAAAACAGTGCGAATGAAATGCAATGCACAAAACAGTGCGATATGATGTGCGCAAAATAGCGCGAAATGCAATGTAATGCACTAACAGGTGCATATGATGTGCGCAAGATTGCGCGATATGAAATGCAATGCACTAACAGGTGCATATGATGTGCGCAAGATTGCGCGATATGAAATGCAATGCACTAACAGGTGCATATGATGTGTGCAAGATAGCGCGATGCGCAAAATAGTGCGATATGAAATGCAATGCACTAACAGGTGCATAAGATGTGCGCAAGATAGCGCGATGCGCAAAATAGCGCGATATGAAATGCAATGCACTAACAGGTGCATATGATGTGTGCAAGATAGCACGATACGAAATGCATGCAAAATGCAAATAAGATGCACAAAACAGTGCGATGCAAAATAATACAGTAGATGCAAAAGGATGACATACTCCAACCATGCTGAAACCATGAGAGGAGGTCCAAAAACAAACAATCAGGAGCGTATACAGCGCAACCTGAGATAAATTCCAAACACGCTGCAATCATGTGAGGTACGGGATAGAGAGAGAAACATAGGGACGTATCCCAGCTGTTTTGGAATGGTACAAGCATTGGAACTTATTCCAAATACTCATATCCAGAGAAGGAGAAACAAAGGGAGACAACCCCGTGTTTCAAAAAGAAGAAGAGACATAGGGACGTATCCCCGTGTCTCAGAAAAAAAAGGAAACATAAGGACGTATCCCCGTGTTTCGGAAATGGCGCGAGCATTGGAACGTATTCCAAATGCCCATAACCAGAGAAGGAGAAACAAAGGAAGACAACCCTGTGTTTCAAAAAGAAGAAGAGACATAGGGAGGTATCCCCGTGTCTCAGAAAAAGAAGGAAACATAAGGACGTATCCCCGTGTTTTGGAAATGGCGCAAGCATTGGAACGTATTCCAAATGATCGTAACTAGAGAAGGAGAAACAAAGGGAGACAACCCTGTGTTTCAAAAAGAAGAAGAGACATAGGGACGTATCCCCATGTCTCGGAAAAAGAAGAACCTCTCAGCGTAGCACATGCGAGAAAGGAAAGAGAAAATCTTCTCAGTGTAGCACACACGAGAGAAGAAAGAGAAAAAATCTCTCAGCGTAGCACACGCAAGAGAAAAAAAGGTAAACCTCTCAGCGTATCACACGCGAGAGAGGAAAGGTAAACCTCTCAGCGTACCACATGCGAGAGAGGAAAGGAAAACCTTTTAGCGTATCACACGCGAGAGAGGAAAGGTAAACCGCTCAGCGTACCACACGCGAGAGAGGAAAGGAAAATTTCTCAGCGTATCACACACTAGAGAAGAAAGGAAGCACCTCTCAGCGTATCACACGCAAAAGAGGAAAGAAAGCACCTTTCAGCGTATCACACGCAGGAGAGGAAAGAAAGCATCTCTCAGCGTATCACACGCAAGAGAGAAAAGGGGAAAAAAAACCTCTCAGCGTATCACACGCGAGAGAGGAAAGGTATCAGTCAAACTGAACCGGAACTTCTTTGAATGAACGGTACATACAATACCGTGCATGAACAAGAAAGGATCTTGATGGGTAGAATGCAATACAATGCATGATGTTTAAGGAATGCAATAAATAAAGTGGTGCTTTAGAAAGCACCTCACGAGGTGAGTGGCGGTGAACCACTCTACTACGACGGGGATCCCCCCTGTGTTCTTTGAACACTAACCTTCAACTCACAGTACAAAAAGGTTCTGAAATACTGACAAGGAGCGACATATGCTGGGGAAACCATGGATGTCGCTTTTCTTCCTGATCATACTCACAACTTTCCCTATTTGCAAAGCCAAGGTAACTTTGACGGGGAATGGTACTCAAGGAGAGCACATCTAATTGCCATTCTGGCTTTGAAGCAGGCTTGAACTTGAGGTAGAGGCACACTCATACTTCAGAGCATTGACAAGACCTGAAAAGGTACATCCGGAATACAATCTCGGAAACTACTGAAGTCGAAACAAACTCAGATGCTCCGATTTTTCCTCGTTTCTTTTGCTTTGCAGTTCGGGAACTATATAGCTTCAGATAGGTCCTGGTTTTACTATTCTCACATGACCTGGGTTGAACCCTACAGTTTTACGAAAGAACGAATTCTGTTTTGCACGAATGTGGAGAATGGCACAGCACTCTGAGCACAAAACAAATCATTTTGAAATTAGTTGTTAACTGGGTATTAAGCCTACGACTGAACACAGCGAAAAAGACTCAACAACGGAAAACAAAAAGGTAAACAGCCTAAACACATCGAGAAACACTCGAAACGACTTAAAACAAAAATCGAGATAAACAAAACAACAAAAGACATGACACACAGACGTGTCACAAAGGCGAGAGACCTCTCGGTGCACAAGGAGCCAGTTTCTTCGGGTATTGTTTCCCACCCTTTCTCATTTGTGATTCTCACATCACTCTGGCACTCAATCTCTGTTTTTCTGAAAAAGCCCTTTTCTCACTTTTTCTCTCAACGCGCATCTCTCTATTCTTTAATCTCTCATTTTTTAATCCCTCCCCTGGGTGGTTGATGGATAAATAAGAGGTTGTAGGCTCGTGCCCCTAGCATTCTGCTAGATTCTTCTTCTGCTCCCAACAGTGAACTTTCTCCACAGAGGGATTGTGCTACGACTGAGTGTGTAGCCAATCTACAGCTGACATCGGTTGATGATGCGCTCCTGGGGAGTTTGGACGTGATTAGATCTGCCCAGATGAGGGAGTGGAATATCTTGATCCATTCCAGTTCGTGCTTCGCACTTGATTTGATACCTTGCTGCTTAGAGGATGAGAGAGCTTTCAGCCATTTTCTGACAGCTTCAGTTGCGCCCTTTTTAGCGAACAAGGTGCCCTTTCGGGCAAGTTTGTTGACGATGGGGAAAAGACAGAACACCTGACTCAATTGTGCCCCTAGTTCATCATTTTGACCATTTTTTGTTTTGGCTTTCCACTAAAACAATTTTAATCAATATGAGAGTTAGATTAACATGCTTGTTCGATTTTCTGATTTAAAATCATGCAAGTTAGGGTGTGAGCACTAAAAATTTTCCTCTTTTTTTTTTGGGTCCAAGAAATGGTCCAATTTTGGAAAAAATGGAATAATTTTCGAGAGAATTAGTCAACCTCAGTAAAAATTCTCAAAAACTGTTTTTGCAAATGGCCATTGCTCAACAAGCATGGAACCTACTCTTGATGTAACGACCCTCATTCTTGACTTAGCTATACTTGCAAACATTCATGTATGACTTTACCTTGATATGTTACAACCCTTGTTGATCTTGTTTTGGCTTGCTTTGTACGTGTACTTGCTTAATCTTGTTCCTTGTTTGGTGTTTGACCGAAGTCAGCTTAGCTTAGTTCACTTTTGCATTTGTACTTAGAACCATTTTGGAACCCTCTGCTGACTTCCATCTTCACCCCGGCGTGTTTGCCGAGATGTCACCATCCAGGCCGAGGTGCGTTGCGCTCGGTGATTTTGTTCCAGGGCAGGTGTGACCTAGACCGAGGTGTGGCACACCCAGGCCGAGGTGTGGCACGGCTTAGTCAGGTGTCGACCTCCCTAGCCGATGTCCTTGTTACCTTTTTGCCGAAGTTTTGTCATTAGCCGATGCCTTTGATTGCCGATGTGCTTTGCCTCAGCTTGTTGTGTACGCTTTGTCATTGACTTGTCTTATCAATCAGTCACCTTTTGAGTTAAGCCAACCCGGTAACGCCACGTGTCCGAGTTGGAGCTTAAGGCAGCCGACAGACTTAGAGACAAATCATTTTTGTCTCAAATCTTTGTTTTTAGAGAGAGAAGCTCTCAAGGAAGAAGAAAGAGTTTAGAGTGAGAAGTGGAGTTTCGAGCTTGATCTTGGAAGATCGAACCGTTAGATTTGAGCTTTGAGGTTAGATTCTTGCTCTACTTTGATTGCTCTTATTGACTGTCGAGCTGCATTGCACGATCGCCTTGTTTTGCATGTCATGCATTGATTTGAAGTTTGTTTTGAAAAAGGAAAATGATGTTCATGAGTTTTTGAAGGAAGTCTCATTTTGATCCGGAAGTGTATGGCGAGAACCATGCTTTTGTGTTTGTTTTCACACGATTTCCTTGAGTGGGTGCCCAGGTTCATGTTTTTGAGCTCTTTGCATGGAACCTCAGATTTTTGTATACACAAGTTATGATTCCAGCATGCATGTTCTTGATGTTCTTGGTGATTTTGTCCCTTGCATTCTTTAGGGGGGGAACTTAGGATTTCCCCCACTTCATCTTTGTGTGTGTGGCCATCGGGTTCACACCTCGGCGAGGTGTGGGACCTCGGCTAGACTTGGAAGGTACCCAATGTGTTTCCATGAGATGGAAAACAGCGTCTTGACTCTTGACATGCTTTGCTTTGCTTTTGACTTAGATTCGGTGAGAGTGCCGAGATCATTACATGTGTATGAAGCTTGTTTTGAGATTTGTGATTTGCCCTGTGATTTGAAGGACTTTGATCTTTGCTTTGAGCCTACACCCGAAGACCGAGTTGAGTGGTGCTTCTAATAAAGCTATGTTATACTGTTTTGATAAATCTTGTTTTGCTTCGTTTGATGAAAGTATTTGATAAGCATGAATGATTAGCCTATTTTGATGTAATGAGTATAAGCTTTGTTTGGGGATATTCTTGAAAGTCCCTTGTGCTGGAGGACTCTAAACTTTCGCAGCACTAAGTATAAAAGGTCAAGTATAAACCTTGTTTTGATGATATCTTTGTAATAAGTATGAGCCTTGTTGATGATATCCTTGTAAAAGTCCCTCGTGCTGGAGGACTCTAAACTTTCGCAGCACCCTTGTGTTAAAAAGGATACGGTCCTTTCTTGGAAAGTCATTGTGTTAAAAAGGGCTACGGGCCTAAGTAACACCAGTCCCTTGTGCTGGAGGACTCTAAACTTTCGCAGCACCACTTTGTCAAAAAGGGCTACGGGCCTAAGTGACACAAGTTCTGTGAAAAAGGGCTACGGGCCTAAGTCACATAAGATGGTGAAAAAGGGCTACGGGCCTAAGTCACATAAGTAAGCAAGTTTTGCAAGAACAAGATTGATGAATACGGTTCATCACATGTTTCGATACAAGTTATGCTAAGTACCTGTTTTGATACAAGTCGTAAGAACTAATGTGTTAAAAAGGGCTACGGGCCTAAGTAACACAGTCCCTTGTACCGGAGGACTATAAACTTTCGCAGTACCTTTGACTAATCGATTACGGATCATACCGTCCTTTGTTTTGGCCACAGACGGTTTACCGCGTGGACTTGTTTGTTCGGAAATCTTGATTTGCGCGTTGCCGATGTCAGTGAACCTCCCTTGAGATTTGGTAGATGAACACAGTTCATCCCTTGATTTGATAAATCTTGATTTGTGCTTTGCCGATGTCAGTAAGCATCCCTTGAGACTTGTAAGACTTGACAGATGAATACGGTTCATCCTTTGTTTTGATAAAGTGTTGATGTGTTTTGCTTTAAAAAGGATCTCGGCTAATATTCATATGGTTTGGCATGTTTTGTTTTGCTTTGGAAGACTTCGGCTATATTCATGCAAAACCTTTATTTCTGGTACCATTCACTGAGTTTCCATATTCACCCCTCTATATATATATGTAGGTGATGAGCAGGACGGCGGCGACGCCTAAATGTGTTTTGCAAGCTTGTTTTGGATTCTTGATATACCGGCTTGACTTGTTTATGTCGGCAAATTTGTGCCCACGTCGGCTGTTTTGTATTCATGTCGGCAATTGTATTTACGTCGGCAGATCTTGAAGATTATGCTTCTTTGGCTTGTAATTATTGTGTTTGCACATGTCGGCTTTAGAAGCCTTTTGATCAAGATTGTAATATGAAATTTTGGTTACCAGTAGTTGATTATGAACTTATAGTATGAGTGACATACCATTTGATTTATGCACAGCTCTTATGGACCATTTGTAATTTGATTTATCGCTTCCGCAACTGTAAGCCCCATATACTGTACTCTGTTTGTGTTTGATCTTGTAAGTTGGCCTTCGGTAATTACGGATTACTGGCCATCACGGCACCATCCTACTAGGGGCGGGTTGGGGTCGTGACACTTGAGATGCAAGACCTCAGATCCATAACAATGGAAAACTGCCCCTTATCTGAAGTACACTGCATGGCAACGGAAAGTTGCCCCTTGTTTGAATAGCACCACAGCACATTGTAGGGCAATGAAGAGTTGCCCCTTGTCTGAATGGCACCGCAGGGCATCGTAGTCAATCCTCGGAGTGACAAACACAACCAAACTCTCTCGGATATAGAGAAGGCAAAGATGATTAAAACCATCAACTTCGAAACCATCAACTTCAACTACCTTTTTTTATTTAATTTTTAAATAGATCGTTGAAGTATAGTGGTTTTTTGAATGAACTTCCATATTTAATTTTATGCAACTTCTATTTTAATTTTTATTCAACTTCCATTTTTATTTAATTTCCTTTTCTATCCGACCTCCTTTTTTATTTAATTTCCAATTAGATCGTTAAAGTATAGTGGTTCCTCGAATGACATTCCATTGTTAATTTTATGCAACTTCCATGTTTATTTTTATTCAAATTCCATTTTTATTCAATTTTCTTTTCTATTCGACTTCCTTTTTTTATTTAATTTCTAAATAGATCGTTAAGGTATAGTGGTTTCTCGAATGAACTTCCATTGTTAATTTTATGCAACTTCCATTTTTATTTTTATTCAATTTCCATTTGTATTCAATTTCCTTTTCTATTGAACTTCCTTTTTTATTTAATTTCCAATTAGATCGTTATGGTATAGTGGTATCTTGAATGAACTTCCACTGTTAATTATATCCATCTTCCATTTTTACTTTTATTCAATTTTTTTTCTATTCAACATCTTTTTTTATTTAATTTCAAATAGACCGTTCAGATATAGTGGTTTCTTGAATAAACTTCCATTGCAAATTTCATGCAACTTCCATTTTTATTTTTATTCAAGTTCCATTTGTATTCAATTTTTTTCTCTATTCAACTTCCTTCTTTATTTAATTTCCAAATAGATCGTTAAGGTATAGTGGTTTTTTGAATGAAATTCCATTTTTATTTTTATTCAACTTCCATTTTTATTCAATTTCCTTTTCTATTCAACTTCCTTTTTTATTTAATTTCCAAATAGACCGTTAAGGTATAGTTGTTTCTTGAATAAATTTCCAATGTTAATTTTATGGAACTTCAAATTTAATTTTTATTCAATTTCAATTTTTCTTCAATTTCCTTTTCTATTCAACTTCCTTTTTTTTATTTAATTTCTAAATAGATCGTTGAAGTATAGTGGTTTCTTGAATGAACTTCCATTTTTAATTTTATACAACTTCTATTTTTACTTTTATTCAACTTCCATTTTTATTCACTTTCCTTTTCTATTCAACTTCATTTTTTATTTAATTTCCAAATACATCGTTGATGTATAGTGGGTTCTAGAATGAACTTCCATTTTTAATGTTATATAACTTCCATTTTTATTTTTCTTCAACTTCCATTT
Source organism: Camellia granthamiana (assembly GCA_036172215.1). Lineage (NCBI taxonomy): Eukaryota > Viridiplantae > Streptophyta > Magnoliopsida > Ericales > Theaceae > Camellia > Camellia granthamiana. The sequence continues at coordinate 27,480 of JAXFYN010000020.1, read as the reverse complement.
TTATCCAATTTCATTTTCTATTCAACTTCCTTTTTTTATTTAATTTCTAAATAGATCGTTAAGGTATAGTGTTTCTTGAATGAACTTCCATTGTTAATTTTATGTAACTTCCATTTTTATTTTTATTCAACTTCCATTTCTATTGAACTTCCTTTTTTATTTAATTTCCAAATAGATCGTTATGGTATAAGGGTTTCTTGAATGAACTTGCACTGTTAATTTTATCCATCTTCCATTTTTACTTTTATTCAACTTTAATTTTTATTCAATTTTTTTTTTCTATTCAACTTCCTTTTTTATTTAATTGCAAATAGATCGTTCAGGTATAGTGGTTTCTTGAATAAACTTCCATTGTAAGTTTCATGCAACTTCCATTTTTATTTTTATTCAAGTTGCATTTCTATTCAATTTTTTTCTCTATTCAACTTCCTTCTTTATTTAATTTCCAATAAATCGTTAAGGTATAGTGGTTTTTTGAATGAAATTCTATTTTTATTTTTATTCAACTTCCATTTTTATTCAATTTCCTTTTCTATTCAACTTCCTTTTTTATTTAATTTCCAAATAGACCGTTAAGGTATAGTTGTTTCTTGAATAAATTTCCAATGTTAATTTTATGGAACTTCAAATTTAATTTTTATTCAATTTCAATTTTTCTTCAATTTCCTTTTCTATTCAACTTCCTTTTTTTATTTAATTTCTAAATAGATCGTTGAAGTATACTGGTTTCTTGAATGAACTTCCATTTTTAATTTTATACAACTTCTATTTTTACTTTTATTCAACTTCCATTTTTATTCACTTTCCTTTACTATTCAACTTCATTTTTTATTTAATTTCCAAATACATCGTTGATGTATAGTGCGTTCTAGAATGAACTTCCATTTTTAATGTTATATAACTTCCATTTTTATTTTTCTTCAACTTCCATTTTTATCCAATTTCCTTTTCTATTCAACTTCCTTTTTTTATTTAATTTCTAAATAGATCGTTAAGGTATAGTGTTTCTTGAATGAACTTCCATTGTTAATTTTATGTAACTTCCATTTTTATTTTTATTCAACTTCCATTTCTATTGAACTTCCTTTTTTATTTAATTTCCAAATAGATCGTTATGGTATAAGGGTTTCTTGAATGAACTGGCACTGTTAATTTTATCCATCTTCCATTTTTACTTTTATTCAACTTCAATTCTTATTCAATTTTTTTTTTCTATTCAACTTCCTTTTTTATTTAATTGCAAATAGATCGTTCAGGTATAGTGGTTTCTTGAATAAACTTCCATTGTAAGTTTCATGCAACTTCCATTTTTATTTTTATTCAAGTCGCATTTCTATTCAATTTTTTTCTCTATTTAATTTCCAAATAAATCGTTAAGGTATAGTGGTTTTTTGAATGAAATTCTATTTTTATTTTTATTCCACTTCCATTTTTATTCAATTTCCTTTTCTATTCAACTTCCTTTTTTATTTAATTTCCAAATAAATCGTTAAGGTATAGTTTTTTCTTGAATAAATTTCCAATGTTAATTTTATGGAACTTCAATTTTAATTTTTATTCAACTTCAATTTTTCTTCAATTTCCTTTTCTATTCAACTTCCATTTTTTATTTAATTTCAAAATAGATCGTTGAAGTATAGTGGTTTCTTGAATGAACTTCCATTTTTAATTTTAGGCAAATTTTATTTTTACTTTTATTCAACTTCCATTTTTATTCAATTTCCTATTCTATTCAACTTCATTTTTTATTTAATTTCCAAATACATCGTTGAAGTATAGTGGGTTCTAGAAGGAACTTCCATTTTTAATGTTATATAGCTTCCATTTTTATTTTTCTTCAACTTTCATTTTTATCCAATTTCCTTTTGTATTCAACTTCCTTTTTTATTTACTTTCTAAATAGATCATTAAGGTATAGTGTTTTTTGAATGAACTTCCATTGTTAATTTTATGCAACTTTCATTTTTATTTGTATTCAACTTCCATTTTTATTCAATTTCCTTTTCTATTGAACTTCCTTTTTTATTTAATTTCCAAATAGATCGTTATGGTATAATGGTTTCTTGAATGAACTTGCACTGTTAATTTTATCCAACTTCCATTTTTACTTTTATTCAACTTTAATTTTTATTGAATTTTTTTTTCTATTCAACTTCCTTTTTTATTTAATTTTAAATAGATCGTTCGGGTATATTGGTTTCTTGAATAAACTTTCATTGTAAGTTTCATGCAACTTCCATTTTTATTTTTATTCAAGTTCCATTTGTATTCAATTTTTTTCTCTATTCAACTTCCTTCTTTATATTAATTTCCAAATAGATCGTTAAGGAATAGTGGTTTTTTGAATGAAATTTCATTTTTATTTTTATTCAACTTCCATTTTTATTCGATTTCCTTTTCTATTCAACTTCCTTTTTTATTTAATTTCCAAATAGATCGTTAAGGTATAGTTGTTTCTTGAATAAATTTCCATTGTTAATTTTATGGAACTTCAATTTTAATTTTTATTCAACTTCAATTTTTCTTCACTTTCCTTTTCTGTTCAACTTCCTTTTGTTTATTTCATTTCTAAATAGATCGTTGAAGTATAGTGGTTTCTTGAATGAACTTCCATTTTTAATTTTATGCAACTTCTATTTTTACATTTATTCAACTTCCATTTTTATTTAATTTCCTTTTCTATTCAACTTCATTTTTTATTTAATTTCCAAATACATCGTTGAAGTATAGTGGGTTCTAGAATGAACTTCCATTTTTCATGTTATATAACTTCTATTTTTATTTTTCTTCAACTGTCATTTTTATCCAATTTCCTTTTGTATTCAACTTCCTTTTTTATTTAATTTCTAAATAGATCGTTAAGGTATAGTGTTTGTTGGATGAACTTCCATTGTTAATTTTATGCAACTTCCATTTTTATTTTTATTCAACTTCCGTTTTTATTCAATTTCCTTTTCTATTGAACTTACTTTTTTATTTAATTTCCAAATAGATCGTTATGGTATAATGGTTTCTTGAATGAATTTGCACCGTTAATTTTATCCAACTTCCATTTTTACTTTTATTCAACTTCAATTTTTATTCAATTTTTTTTTCTCATCAACTTCCTTTTTTATTTTATTTTAAATAGATCATTCGGGTATATTGGTTTCTTGAATAAACTTCCATTGTAAGTTTCATGCAACTTCCATTTTTATTTTTATTCAAGTTCCATTTGTATTCAATTTTTTTCTCTATTCAACTTCCTTCTTTATTTAATTTCCAAATAGATCGTTAAGGAATAGTGGTTTTTTGAATGAAATTCCATTTTTATTTTTATTCAACTTCCATTTTTATTCGATTTCCTTTTCTATTCAACTTCCAAATAGATCGTTAAGGTATAGTTGTTTCTTGAATAAATTTCCAATGTTAATTTTATGGAACTTCAATTTTAATTTTTATTCAACTTCAATTTTTCTTCAATTTCCTTTTCTGTTCAACTTCCTTTTTTTTATTTCATTTCTAAATAGATCGTTGAAGTATAATGGTTTCTTAAATGAACTTCCATTTTTAATTTTATGCAACTTCTATTTTTACTTTTATTCAACTTCCATTTTTATTCAATTTCCTTTTCTATTCAACTTCATTTTTTATTTAATTTCCAAATACATCGTTGAAGTATAGTGGGTTCTAGAATGAACTTCCATTTTTAATGTTATATAACTTCTATTTTTATTTTTCTTCAACTTTCATTTTTATCCAATTTCCTTTTGTATTCAACTTCCTTTTTTATTTAATTTTCTAAATAGATCGTTAAGGTATAGTGTTTGTTGGATGAACTTCCATTGTTAATTTTATGCAACTTCCATTTTTATTTTTATTCAACTTCCATTTTTATTCAATTTCCTTTTCTATTGAACTTCCTTTTTTATTTAATTTCCAAATAGATCGTTATGGTATAATGGTTTCTTGAATGAATTTGCACCGTTAATTTTATCCAACTTCCATTTTTACTTTTATTCAACTTTAATTTTTTTTCAATTTTTTTTTCTATTCAACTTCCTTTTTTATTTAATTTTAAATAGATCGTTCGGGTATATTGGTTTCTTGAATAAACTTCCATTGCAAGTTTCATGCAACTTCCATTTTTATTTTTATTCAAGTTCCATTTGTATTCAATTTTTTTCTCTATTCAACTTCCTTCTTTATTTAATTTCCAAATAGATCGTTAAGGTATAGTGGTTTTTTGAATGAAATTCGATTTTTATTTTTATTCAACTTCTATTTTTATTCAATTTCCTTTTCTATTCAACTTCCTTTTTTATTTAATTTCCAAATAGATCGTTAAGGTATAGTTGTTTCTTGAATAAATTTCCATTGTTAATTTTATGGAACTTCAATTTTAATTTGGGCAAATTACACAAACAGTCCCTATAGTTTGGGACTTGTGTCACTTTAGTCCCTGACTTTTCAATTGTGACACATTTGACCCTGAATTTTGAATCTTGTTTCAAATAAGGACAATTGAATATATAATTAGATTTTTCAATGGTAAAATTGTCAATTTGATAAAATATAAACTAATTTGACCAAAATAAATGTCAAGCAAATATTTTTGAATTTTAAAAAATTATTTCTACCTACTAAAAATAAAATTATGTAAAATTGATAAATCTTTTAGACATTTGTTTTTTTTTACTAAAATAATTTTTATTATGTGTTTGGATGATGATCATGTAAAATTAATTTTAAAAAATTAATCATGTAATTTTTATTAATTTTAAATAATTTTATCATTGGTGGATAAAATAATTTTAAAAATATTTAAAATATTTTTTTGGCATTTATTTTTGTCAAATTAGTTTATATTTTATCAAATTGACGATTTTACCCTTGAAAAATCTAATAATATTTTCAATTGTCCTTATTTGGAACAAGATTCAAATTTCAGGGTCAAATGTGTCACAATTGAAAAGTCAGGGACCAAAATGACACAAGTCCCAAACTATAGGGATTATTAGTGTAATTAACCCTTTTAATTTTTATTCAACTTCAATTTTTCTTCAATTTCCTTTTCTATTCAACTTTCTTTTTTTATTTAATTTCTAAGTAGATCGTTGAAGTATAGTGGTTGCTTGAATGAACTTCCATTTTTAATTTTATGCAACTTCTATTTTTACTTTTATTCAATTTCCATTTTTATTCAATTTCCTTTTCTAGTCAACTTCATTTTTTATTTAATTTCCAAATAGATCGTTGATGAATAGTGGGTTCTATTTTTTAATGTTATATAACATCCATTTTTATTTTTCTTCAACTTCCATTTTTATCCTTTTTCCTTTTCTATTCAACTTCCTTTTTTATTTAATTTCTAAATAGATCGTTAAGGTATAGTGTTTCTGGAATGAACTTCCAGTGTTAATTTTATGCAACTTCCATTTTTATTTTTATTCAATTTCCATTTCTATTGAACTTTGCTTTTTTATTTAATTTCTAAATAGATCGTTATGGTATAACAGTTTCTTGAATGAACTTGCACTGTTAAATTTATTCATCTTCCATTTCTACTTTTATTCAACTTTAATTTTTATTCAATTTTTTTTTTCTATTCAACTTCCTTTTTTATTTAATTGCAAATAGATCGTTCAGGCATAGTGGTTTCTTGAATATACTTCCATTGTAAGTTTCATGCAACTTCCATTTTTATTTTTTTTTCAAGTTGCATTTGTATTCAATTTTTTTCCCTATTCAACTTACTTCTTTATTTAATTTCCAAATAGATCGTTAAGGTATAGTGGTTTTTTGAATGAAATTACATTTTTATTTTTATTCAACTTCCATTTTTATTCAATTTCTTTTCTATTCAACTTCCTTTTTTATTTAATTTCCAAATAGATCGTTGAGGTATACTTGTTTTATTGAATAAATTTCCATTGTTAATTTTATGGAACTTCAATTTTTATTTTTTTTCAACTTCAATTTTTCTTCAATTTCCTTTTCTATTCAACTTCCTTTTTTTATTTAATTTCTAAATAGATCGTTAACATATAGTGGTTTCTTGAATAAACTTCCATTTTTAATTTTATGCAAATTCTATTTTTACTTTTATTGAACTTCCTTTTTATTTAATTTCCAAATAGATCGTTATGGTATAATGGTTGCTTCAATGAACTTGCACTGTTAATTTTATCCAACTTCCATTTTTACTTTTATTCAGCTTTAATTTTCATTCAATTTTTGTTTCCTATTCAACTTCCTTTTATATAAATTTAAATAGATCGTTCTGGTATATTGGTTTCTTGAATAAACTTCCATTGTAAGTTTCATGCAACTTCCATTTTTATTTTTATTCAAGTTCCATTTGTATTCAATTTTTTTCTTTATTCAACTTCCTTCTTTATTTAAATAGATCGTTCTGGTATATTGGTTTCTTGAATAAACTTCCATTGTAAGTTTCATGCAACTTCCATTTTTATTTTTCTTCAACTTCCATTTTTATCCAATTTCCTTTTTCTATTCAACTTCTTTTTTTATTTAATTTCTAAATAGATCGTTAAGGTTTAGTGTTTCTTGAATGAACTTCCATTGTTAATTTTATGCAACTTCCATTTTTCTTTTTATTCAGCTACAACTTCTATTGAACTTCCTTTTTTATTTAATTTCCGAATAGATCGTTGTGGTATAATGGTTTCTTGAATGAACTTGCACTGTTAAATTTATCCATCTTCCATTTTTACTTTTATTCATGTTCAATTTTTATTCAATTTTTTTTTTCTATTCAACATCCTTTTTTATTTAATTTTAAATAGATCGTTCGGGTATATTGGTTTCTTGAATAAACTTCCATTGTAAGTTTCATGCAACTTCCATTTTTATTTTTATTCAAGTTCCATTTGTATTCAATTTTTTTCTCTATTCAACTTACTTCTTTATTTAATTTCCAAATAGATCGTTAAGGTATAGTGGTTTTTTGAATGAAATTCCATTTTTATTTTTAATCAACTTCCATTTTTACGCAATTTCCTTTTCTATTCAACTTCCTTTTTTATTTAATTTCCAAATAGATCGTTAAGGTATAGTTGTTTCTTGAATAAATTTCCATTGTTAATTTTATGGAACGTCAATTTTAATTTTTATTCAACTTCAATTTTTCTTCAATTTTCTTTTCTATTCAACTTCCTTTTTTTTTTTTATTTAATTTCTAAATAGATCGTTGAAGTATAGTGGTTTCTTGAATGAACTTCCATTTTTAATTTTATGCAACTTCTATTTTTACTTTTATTTAACTTCCATTTTTATATAATTTCCTTTTCTATTCAACTTCATTTTTTATTTAATTTCCAAATAGATCGTTGATGTATAGTGGGTTCAAGAATGAAATTCCGTTTTTAATGTTATATAACTTCCACTTTTATTTTTCTTCAACTTCCATTTTTATCCAATTTTCATTTTCTATTGCACTTCCTTTTTTATTTAATTTCTAAATAGATCGTTAAGCTATAGTGTTTCTTCAATGAACACCCATTGTTAATTTTATGCAACTTCCATTTTTATTTTTATTCAACTTCCATTTTTATTCAATTTCCTTTTCAATTGAACTTCCTTTTTTATTTAATTTCCAAATAGATCATTATGGTATAATGGTGTCTTGAATGAACTTGCACTGCTAATTTTATCCAACTTCCATTTTTACTTTTATTCAGCTTTAATTTTCATTCAATTTTTGTTTCCTATTCAACTTCCTTTTATATAAATTTAAATAGATCGTTCTGGTATATTGGTTTCTTGAATAAACTTCCATTGTAAGTTTCATGCAACTTCCATTTTTATTTTTATTCAAGTTCCATTTGTATTCAATCTTTTTCTCTATTCAACTTCCTTCTTTCTTTAATTTCCAAATAGATCGTTAAGGTATAGTGGATTTTTGAATGAAATTCCATTTTTATTTTTATTCTATTTCCTTTTCTATTCAACTTCTTTTTTTATTTAATTTCCAAATAGATCATTAAGGTAAGGTTGTTTCATGAATAAATTTTCATTGTTAATTTTATGGAACTTCAATTTTAATTTTTGTTGAACTTCAATTTTTCTTCAATTTCCTTTTCTATTCAACTTCCTTTTTTTATATAATTTCTAAATAGATCATTGAAGTATAGTGATTTCTTGAATGAACTTCCATTTTTAGTTTTATGCAACTTCTACTTTTACTTTTATTCAACTTCCATTTTTATTCAATTTTCTTTTCTATTCAACTTCATTTTTTATTTAATTTCCAAATACATCGTTGATGTATAGTGGGTTCTAGAATGAACTTCCATTTTTAATTTTATATAACTTCCATTTTTATTTTTCTTCAACTTCCATTTTATCCAGTTTCCTTTTCTATTCAACTTCCTTTTTTTATTTAATTTCTAAATAGATCGTTAAGGTATAGTGCTTCTGGAATGAACTTCCTTTTTTAATTTTATGCAACTTCCATTTTTATTTTTATTCAACTTCCATTTCTATTAAACATCCTTTTTTATTTAATTTCCGAATAGATCGTTATGGTATAATGGTTTCTTGAATGAACTTGCACTGTTAATTCTATCCACCTTCAATTTTTACTTTTATTCAACTTCAATTTTTATTCAATTTTTCTTTTCTATTCAACTTCCTTTTTATTTAATTGCAAATAGATCATTCAGGTATAGTGGTTTCTTGAATAAACTTCCATTGTAAGTTTCATGCAACTTCCATTTTTATTTTTCTTCAAGTTCCATTTGTATTCAATTTTTTTTCTCTATTCAACTTCCTTCTTTATTTAATTTCCAAATAGATCGTTAAGGTATAGTGGTTTTTTGAATGAAATTACATTTTTATTTTTTTACAACTTCCATTTTTATTCAATTTCCTTTTCTATTCAACTTCCTTTTTTATTTAATTTCCAAATAGGTTGTTAAGGTATAGTTGTTTCTTGAATAAATTTCCATTGTTAATTTTATGGAACTTCAATTTTAATTTTTATTCGACTTCAATTTTTCTTCAATTTCCTTTTCTATTCAACTTCCTTTTTTTATTTAAATTCTAAATAGATCGTTGAAGTATAGTGGTTTCTTGAATGAACTTCCATTTTTAATTTTATGCAACTTCTATTTTTACTTTTATTCAACTTCCATTTTTATTCAATTTCCTTTTCTATTCAAGTTCATTTTTTCTTTCATTTCCAAATACATCGTTGATGTATAGTGGGTTCTAGAATGACCTTCCATTTTTAATGTTATATAACTTCCAATTTTATTTTTCTTCAACTTCCATTTTTATCCAATTTCCTTTTCTATTCAACTTCTTTTTTTATTTAATTTCTAAATAGATCGTTAAGGTATAGTGTTTCTTGAATGAACTTCCATTGTTATTTTTATGCAACTTCCATTTTTATTTTTATTCAACTTCCATTTCTATTGAAATTCTTTTTTTATTTAATTTCCAAATAGATCGTTATGGTATAATGGTTTCTTGAATGAACTTACACTATTAATTTTATCCATCTTCCATTTTTACTTTTATTCAACTTCAATTTCTATTCAATTTTTCTTTTCTATTCAACTTCCTTTTTTATTTAATTGCAAATAGATCGTTCAGGTATAGTGGTTTCTTGAATAAACTTCCATTTTTATTTTTCTTCAAGTTCCATTTGTATTCAATTTTTTTTCTCTATTCAACTTCCTTCTTTATTTAATTTCCAAATAGATCGTTAAGGTATAGTGGTTTTTTGAATGAAATTAAATTTTTATTTTTATTCAACTTCCATTTTTATTCAATTTCTTTTCTATTCAACTTCCTTTTTTATTTAATTTCCAAATAGATCGTTAAGGTATAGTTGTTTCTTCAATAAATTTTCATTGTTAATTTTATGGAACTTCAATTTTAATTTTTATTCAACTTCAATTTTTCTTCAATTTCCTTTTCTATTCAACTTCCTTTTTTTATTTAATTTCTAAATAGATCGTTGAAGTATAGTGGTTTCTTGAATGAACTTCCATTTTTAATTTTATGCAACTTCTATTTTTGCTTTTATTCAACTTCCATTTTTATTCAATTTCCTTTTCTATTCAAGTTCATTTTTTCTTTAATTTCCAAATACATCGTTGATGTATAGTGGGTTCTACGATGACCTTCCATTTTTAATGTTATATAACTTCCATTTTTATTTTTCTTCAACTTCCATTTTTATCCAATTTCCTTTTTCTATTCAACTTCTTTTTTTATTTAATTTCTAAATAGATCGTTAAGGTGTAGTGTTTCTTGAATGAACTTCCATTGTTAATTTTATGCAACTTCCATTTTTCTTTTTATTCAACGACAACTTCTATTGAACTTCCTTTTTTATTTAATTTCCGAATAGATCGTTGTGGTATAATGGTTTCTTGAATAAACTTGCACTGTTAAATTTATCCATCTTCCATTTTTACTTTTATTCAGCTTCAATTTCTATTCAATTTTTCTTTTCTATTCAACTTCCTTTTTTATTTAATTGCAAATATATCGTTCAGGTATTGTGGTTTCTTGAATAAACTTCCATTGTAAGTTTCATGCAACTTCCATTTTTATTTTTCTTCAAGTTCCATTTGTATTCAATTTTTTTCTCTATTCAACATCCTTCTTTATTTAATTTCCAAATAGATCGTTAAGGTATAGTGGTTTTTTGAATGAAATTAAATTTTTATTTTTATTCAACTTCCATTTTTATTCAATTTCCTTTTCTATTCAACTTCCTTTTTTATTTAATTTCCAAATAGATCGTTAAGGTATAGTTGTTTCTTCAATAAATTTTCATTGTTAATTTTATGGAACTTCAATTTTAATTTTTATTCAACTTCAATTTTTCTTCAATTTCCTTTTCTATTCAACTTCCTTTTTTTATTTAATTTCTAAATAGATCGTTGAAGTATAGTGGTTTCTTGAATGAACTTCCATTTTTAATTTTATGCAACTTCTATTTTTGCTTTTATTCAACTTCCATTTTTATTCAATTTCCTTTTCTATTCAAGTTCATTTTTTCTTTAATTTCCAAATACATCGTTGATGTATAGTGGGTTCTACGATGACCTTCCATTTTTAATGTTATATAACTTCCATTTTTATTTTTCTTCAACTTCCATTTTTATCCAATTTCCTTTTTCTATTCAACTTCTTTTTTTATTTAATTTCTAAATAGATCGTTAAGGTGTAGTGTTTCTTGAATGAACTTCCATTGTTAATTTTATGCAACTTCCATTTTTCTTTTTATTCAACGACAACTTCTATTGAACTTCCTTTTTTATTTAATTTCCGAATAGATCGTTGTGGTATAATGGTTTCTTGAATAAACTTGCACTGTTAAATTTATCCATCTTCCATTTTTACTTTTATTCAGCTTCAATTTCTATTCAATTTTTCTTTTCTATTCATCTTCCTTTTTTATTTAATTGCAAATATATCGTTCAGGTATTGTGGTTTCTTGAATAAACTTCCATTGTAAGTTTCAAGCAACTTCCATTTTTATTTTTCTTCAAGTTCCATTTGTATTCAATTTTTTTCTCTATTCAACATCCTTCTTTATTTAATTTCCAAATAGATCGTTAAGGTATAGTGGTTTTTTGAATGAAATTAAATTTTTATTTTTATTCAACTTCCATTTTTATTCAATTTCCTTTTCTATTCAACTTCCTTTTTTATTTAATTTCCAAATAGATCGTTAAGGTATAGTTGTTTCTTCAATAAATTTTCATTGTTAATTTTATGGAACTTCAATTTTAATTTTTATTCAACTTCAATTTTTCTTCAATTTCCTTTTCTATTCAACTTCCTTTTTTTTTATTTAATTTCTAAATAGATCGTTGAAGTATAGTGGTTTCTTGAATGAACTTCCATTTTTAATTTTATGCAACTTCTATTTTTGCTTTTATTCAACTTCCATTTTTATTCAATTTCCTTTTCTATTCAAGTTCATTTTTTCTTTAATTTCCAAATACATCGTTGATGTATAGTGGGTTCTACGATGACCTTCCATTTTTAATGTTATATAACTTCCATTTTTGTTTTTCTTCAACTTCCATTTTTATCCAATTTCCTTTTCTATTTAACTTGCTTTTTTATTTAATTTCTAAATAGATCGTTAAGGTATAGTGTTTCTTGAATGAACTTCCATTTTTATTTTTATTCAATTTCCTTTTCTATTGAACTTCATTTTTTTATTTAATTTCCAAATAGGTCATTATGGTATAATGATTTTTTGAATGAACTTTCACTGTGAATTTTATCAGACTTCCATTTTTACTTTTATTCAGCTTCAATTCTTATTCAATTTTTTTTTTCTATTCAACTTCCTTTTTTATTTAATTTTAAATAGATCGTTCGGGTATAGTGGTTTCTTGAATAAACTTCCATTGTAAGTTTCATGCAACTTCCATTTCTATTTTTATTCAAGTTCCATTTGTATTCAATTTTTTTCTCTATTCAACTTCCTTCTTTATTTAATTTCCAAATAGATCGCTAAGGTATATTGGTTTTCTGAATGAAATTCCATTTTTATTTTTATTCAACTTCCATTTTTATTCAATTTCCTTTTCCATTCAATTTCCTTTTTTATTCAATTTCCAAATACATCGTTAAGGTATAGTTGTTTCTTGAATAAATTTCCATTGTTAATTTTATGGAACTTCAATTTTAATTTTTATTCAACTTCAATTTTTCTTCAATTTCCTTTTCCATTCAACTTCCTTTTTTTATTTAATTTCAAAATAGATCGTTGAAGTATAGTGTTTTCTTGAATGAATTTCCATTTTTTATTTTATGCAACTTCTATTTTTACTTTTATTCAACTTCCATTTTTTTTCAATTTCCTTTTCTATTCAAGTTCATTTTTTATTTAATTTCCAAATACATCGTTGATATATAGTGGGTTCTAGAATGAACTTCCATATTCAATGTTATATAACTTCCATTTTTATTTTTCTTCAACTTCCATTTTTATCCAATTTCCTTTTCTATTCAACTTCTTTTTTTTATTTAATTTCTAAATAGATCGTTAAGGTATAGTGTTTCTTGAATGAACTTCCATTGTTAATTTTATGCAACTTCCATTTTTATTTTTATTCAACTTCCATTTCTATTGAACTTCTTTTTTTATTTAATTTCCGAATAGATCGTTATGGTATAATGGTTTCTTGAATGAACTTACACTATTAATTTTATCCATCTTCCATTTTTACTTTTATTCAACTTCAATTTCTATTCAATTTTTCTTTTCTATTCAACTTCCTTTTTTATTTAATTGCAAATAGATCGTTCAGGTATAGTGGTTTCTTGAATAAACTTCCATTGTAAGTTTCATGCAACTTCCATTTTTATTTATATTCAAGTTTCATTTGTATTCAATTTTTTTTCTCTATTCGACTTCCTTCTTTGCTTAATTTCCGAATAGATCGTGAAGATATAGTGGTTTTTTGCTTGAAATTCCAATTTTATTTTTATTCAACTTCCATTTTTATTCAATTTTCTTTTCCATTCAAATTCTTTTTTTATTTAATTTCCAAATAAATCGTTAAGGTATAGTTGTTTCTTCAATAGATTTTCATTGTTAATTTTATGGAACTTCAATTTTAATTTTTATTCAACTTCAATTTTTCTTCAATTTCCTTTTCTGTTCAGCTTCCTTTTTTTATTTAATTTCTAAATAGATCGTTGAAGTATAGTGTTTTCTTGAATGAACTTCCATTTTTAATTTATGCAACATCGATTTTTACTTTTATTCAACTTCCATTTTTTTTCAATTTCCTTTTCTATTCAACTTCATTTTTTATTTCATTTCCAAATACATCGTTGACGTATAGTGGGTTCTAGAATGAACTTCCATTTTTAATGTTATATAACTTCCATTTTTATTTTTCTTCAACTTCCTTTTTTATTTAATTTCTAAATAGATCGTTAAGGTATAGTGTTTTTGAATGAACTTCCATTGTTAATTTTATGCAACTTCAATTTTTATTTTCATTCAACTTCCATTTTTATCCAATTTCCTTTTCTATTGAACTTCCTTTTTTATTTAATTTCCAAATTGATCGTTATGGTATAATGGTTTCTTGAATGAACTTGCACTGTTAATTTTATCCAACTTCCATTTTTACTTTTATTCAACTTCAATTTTTATTCAATTTTTTTTTTCTATTCAACTTCCTTTTTTATTTAATTTCAAATGGATCGTTCAGGTATAGTGGTTTCTTGAATAAACTTCCATTGTAAGTTTCATGCAACTTCCATTTTTATTTTTATTCAAGTTCCATTTGTATTCAATTTTTTTCTCTATTCAACTTCCTTCTTTATTTAATTTCCAAATAGAACGTTAAGGTATAGTGGTTTTCTGAATGAAATTCCTTTTTTATTTTTATTCAACTTCCATTTTTATTCAATGTCCTTTTCTATTCAACTTCCTTTTTTATTTAATTTCCAAATAGATTGTTGAGGTATAGTTGTTTCCTCAACAAATTTCCATTGTTAATTTTATGCAACTTCAATTTTAATTTTTATTCAACTTCAATTTTTCTTCAATTTCCTTTTCTATTCAACTTCCTTTTTTTATTTAATTTCTGAATAGATCGTTGAAGTATAGTGGTTTCTTGAATGTACTTCTATTTTTAATTTTATTCAACTTCTATTTTTACTTTTATTCAACTTTCATTTTTATTCAATTTCCTTTTCTATTCAACTACATTTTTTATTTAATTTCCAAATGCATCGTTGATGTATAGTGGGTTCTAGAACAAACTTCCATTTTTAATGTTATATAACTTCCATTTTTATTTTTCTTCAACTTCCATTTTATCCAATTTCCTTTTCTATTCAACTTCTAAATAGGTCGGTAAGTTATAGTGTTTTCTTGAATGAACTTCCATTGTTAATTTTATGCAACTTCCATTTTTATTTTTATTCAACTTCCATTTTTATTCAATTTCCTTTTCTTTTGAACTTCCTTTTTTATTTAATTTCCAAATAGATCGTTATGGTATAATGGTTTCTTGAATGAACTTGCACTGTTAATTTTATCTAACTTCCATTTTTACTTTTATTCAATTTCAATTTTTATTCAATTTCTTTTTTATTCAACTTCCTTTTTTATTTAATTTCAAATAGATCGTTCAGGTATAGTGGTTTCATGAATAAACTTCCATTGCAAGTTTCATGCAACTTCCTTTTTTATTTCTATTCAAGTTCCATTTGTCTTAAATTTTTTTCTCTATTCAACTTCCTTCTTTATTTAATTTCCAAATAGATCGTTAAGGTATAGTGGTTTTCTGAATGAAATTCCATTTTTATTTTTATTCAACTTCCATTTTTATTCAATTTCCTTTTCTATTCAACTTCCTTTTTTGTTTAATTTCCAAATGGATCGTTAAGGTATAGTTGTTTCTTGAATAAATTTCCATTGTTAATCTTATGGAACTTCAATTTTAATTTATATTGAACTTCAATTTTTCTTCAATTTCCTTTTCTATTCAACTTCTTTTTTTTACTTAATTTCTAAATAGATCGTTGAAGTATAGTGGTTGTTTGAATGAATTTCCATTTTTAATTTTATGCAACTTCTATTTTTACTTTTATTCAAGTTCCATTTTTTTCAATTTCCTTTTCTATTCAACTTCATTTTTTATTTAATTTCCAAATGCATCGTTGATGTATAGTGGGTTCTAGAATGAACTTCTATTTTTAATGTTATATAACTTCCATTTTTATTTTTCTTCAACTTCCATTTTAATCCAATTTCCTTTTCTATTCAACTTCCTTTTTTTATTTAATTTCTAAATAGATCGTTAAGGTATAGTGTTTCTTGAATGAACTTCCATTGTTAATTTTTTGCAACTTCCATTTTTATTTTTATTCAACTTCCATTTTTGTTCAATTTCCTTTTCTGTTGAACTTCCTTTTTTATTTAATTTCCAAATATATCGTTATGGTATAATGGTTTCTTGAATGAACTTGCACTGTTAATTTTATCCATCTTCCATTTTTACTTTTGTTCAACTTCAATTTCTATTCAATTTTTCTTTTCTATTCAACTTTCTTTTTTATTTAATTTCAAATAGATCGTTCAGGTATACTGGTTTCTTGAATAAACTTCCATTTTAAGTTTCATGCAACTTCCATTTTTATTTTTATTCAAGTTCCATTTGTATTCAATTTTTTTCTCTATTCCACTTCCTTCTTTATTTAATTTCCAAATAGATCGTTAAGGTATAGTAGTTTTCTGAATGAAATTCCATTTTTATTTATATTCAACTTCCATTTTTATTCAATTTCCTTTTCTATTCAACTTCCTTTTTTATTTAATTTCCAAATAGATCGTTAAGGTATAGTTGTTTCTTGAATAAATTTCCATTCTTAATTTTATGGAACTTCAATTTTAATTCTTATTCAACTTCAATCTTTCTTCAATTTCCTTTTCTATTCAACTTCCTTTTTTTATTTAATTTCTAAATAGATCGTTGAAGTATAGTGGTTTCTTGAATGAACTTCCATTTTTAATTTTATGCAACTTCTCTTTTTCTTTTATTCAATTTCCATTTTTTTTCAATTTCCTTTTCTATTCAACTTCATTTTTTATTTAATTTCTAAATATAGCGTTGATGTATACTGGGTTCAAGAATGAACTTTCATTTTTAATTTTATAAATCTTCCATTTTTATTTTTCTTCAACTTCCATTTTTATCCAATTTCCTTTTCTATTCAACTTCCTTTTTTATTTAATTTTCAAATAGATCGTTAAGGTATAGTGGTTTCTTGAATGAACTTCCGTTGTTAATTTTGTGTAACTTCCATTTTTACTTTTTGTCAACTTCAATTTTTATTGAATTTCCTTTTCTATTCGACTTCCTTTTTATTTAATTTCCAGATAGATCGTTAAGGTATAGTGTTTCTTGAATGAACTTCCATTGTTAATTTTATGCAACTTCCATTTTTATTTTTATTCAAATTCCATTTTTATTCAATTTTCTTATCTATACGACTTTCTTTTTTATTTAATTTCCTAATAGATCGTTAAGGTATAGTGGTTTTTCAATGAACTTCCATTGTTAATTTTATGAAACTTTAATTTTTGTTTTTATTTTTATTCAACTTTCATTCTTAGTCAATTTCCTTTTTTATTCAACTTCCTTTTTTATTTAATTTCCAAATAGATCATTATGTTATTGTGGTTTCTTGAATGAACTTCCATTGCTAATTTTATCCAACTTCTATTTTTACTTTTATTCAACTTCAATTTTTATTCAATTTAATTTTCTATTCAATTTCATTTTTTATTTGATTTCCAAATAGATCGTTCAGGTAGAGTGGTTTCTTGAATGAACTTCCATGGTAATTTTATGCAACTTCCATTTTTATTATTAATCAAGTTCCATTTGTATTCAATTTTTTTCTCTATTCAACTTCCTTTTTTATTTAATTTCCAAATTGATCGTAAAGGTATAGTGATTTCTTGAATAAAATTCCACTTTTATTTTAATTCAACTTCCGTCTTTATTCAATTTCCTTTTCTATTCAACTTCCTTTTTTATTTAATTTCCAAATTGATCGTTAAGGTATAGTGGTTTCTTGAATAAATTTCCATCGTAAATTTTATGGAACTTAATTTTAATTTTGATTCAAGTTCAATTTTTCTTCAATTTCGTTTTCTATTCAACTTCGTTTTTTATTTAATTTCTAAAGAGATCGTTAAAGTATAGTGGTTTCTTGAATGAACTTCCATTTTTAATTTTATGCAACTTCCATTTTTATTTTTATTCAAATTCCATTTTTATTCAATTTCGTTTTCTATTCGACTTCCTTTTTTATTTAATTTCCAAATAGACCGTTAAGGTATAGTGGTTTCTTTAATTAACTTCCATCGTTAATTTTATCCAACTTACATTTTCATTTTTAATAAACTTCCGTTGTATTCAATTTCTTATTGTATTCAACTTCATTTTTTACTTAATTTCCAAATAGATCGTTAAGATATAGTGGTTTTTTGAATGAACTTCCATTTTTAATTTAATGCAACTTTCATTTTTATTTTTATTCAACTTCTATTTTTATTCAATTTCCTTTTCTATTTGACTTCCTTTTTTATTTAATTCCTAATAGATCATTAAGGTATTGTGGGTTCAAGAATGAACTTCCACTTTTAATTTTATGTAACTTCCATTTTTATACTTTATTCAACTTCTATTTTTATTCAATTTCCTCTTCTATTCAACTTCTCTTTTTATTTAATTTCCAAATAGATCGTTAAGGTATAGTGGTTTCTTGAATGAACTTCCATTGTTAATTTTGTGCAACTTGCATTTTTACTTTTTTTCAACTTCAATTTTTGTTCAATTTCCTTTTCTATTCAACTTCATTTTTTACTCAATTTCCAAATAGATCGTTCAGGTATAGTGGTTTCTTGAATAAACTTTCATTGTTAATTTTATGCAACTTCCATTTTTATTTTTATTCAACTTCCAATTTTATTCAATTTCCTTCCCTATTCAACTTCCTTTTTTTTTTATTTAAGTTCCAAATAGATCATTAGGGTATAGTGGTTTCTTGAATGAACTTCCATTTTTAATTTTATACAATTTCCATTTTTATTTTTATTCAACTTTGATTTTTATTCAATTTCCTTTTCTGTTCAACTTCTTTTTTTTATTCAATTTCCAAATAGATCGTTAATGTATAGTGGTTTCTTGAATAAACTTCCATTGTCAATTTTATGGAACTTACATTTTTATTTTTATTCAATTTCCTTTTCTTTTCAACATTCTTTTTTATTTAATTTCCAAATAGATCGTTCAGGTATAGTGGTTTCTTGAATGAACTTCCATTTTTAATTTTATGCAACTTCCATTTTTATTTTTAGTCAATTTCCATTTTTATTCAATTTCCTTTTCTATTCAACTTCCTTTTTTATTTAATTTCCAAATAGATCGTTGAGGTATCGTGATTTCTTGAATGAACTTCCATTGTTAATTTTGTACGACTTCTATTTTTACTTTTTTTCAACTTCTTTTTTTATTTAATTTCCATATAGATCGTTAAGGTATAGTTGTTTCTTGAATGAACTTCCATTTTTATTTCTATTCAACTTCGATTTTTATTCAATTTCTGTTTCTACTCAACTTCCTTTTTTGTTTAATTTCCAAATAGATTGTTAGGGTATAGTGGTTTCTTGAATAAACTTCCATTGTTAATTTTATAGAACGTCCATTTTTATTTTTATTCCACTTCAATTTTTATTCAATTTCTTTTTCGATTCAACTTCATATTTTATTTAATTTTCAAATAGATCGTTAAGGTATTATGGTTTCTTGAATAAACTTCCACTGTTAATCTTATGCAACTTCCAATTTTATTTTTATTAAACTTCCATTTTTATTCAATTTTCTTTTCTATTCAACTTCATTTTTTATTTAATTTCCAAATAGATCGTTAGGGTATAGAGGTTTCTTGAATAAACTTCCATTTTTAATTTTATGCAACTTCCATTTTTATTCAATTTTCTTTTCTATTCAACTTCTTTTTTTTATTTCATTTCTAAATAGATCGTTAAGGTATAGTGGTTTCTTGAATGACCTCCCATTGTTAATTTTTTTCAACTTCCATTTTTATTCAATTTCCTTTTCTATTCAACTTCATTTTTTCTTTTATTTCCAAATAGATCGTTAAGGTATAGTGGTTCCTTGAATAAACTTCCATTGCTAATCTTATGCAACTTCCATTTTTATTTTTATTCAACATCCACTTTTATTCAATTTTCTTTTCAATTCAACGTCACTTTTTTTTTAATTTCCAAATAGATCGTTAAGGTATAGTGGGTTCTAAATGAACTTCCATTTCTAATTTTTTGCAACTTCCATTTTTATTTTTATTCAACTTCCACTTTTATTCAATTTACTTTTCTATTCAACTTCCTTTTTTATTTAATTTCCAAATAGATTGTTAAGGTACAATGGTTTCTTGAATGAACTTCCATTGTTAATTTTGCGCAGCTTTAATTTTTACTTTTTTTCAACTTCAATTTTTATACAATTTCCTTTTCTATTCAAGTTCCCTTTTTACTTAATTTCCAAATAGATCGTTAAGGTATAGTGGTTTCTTGAATGAACTTCCATTGTTAATTTTATGCAACTTCCACGTTTATTTTTATTCAAGTTCTATTTGTACGCAATTTCCTTCTCTATTCAACTTTATTTTTTATTTAATTTCCAAATAGATCGTTAAGGCATAGTGGTTTCTTGAATTAACTTCCATTTTTAATTTTATGCAACTTCCATTTTTATTTTTATTCACCTTCCGTTTTTATTCAATTTCCTTTTTTATTTGTTTTCCAAATAGATCGTTAAGGTATAGTGGTTCCTTGAATGAACTACCATTGTTAATTTTATGCAACTTCCATTTTTATTTTCATTCAAATTCCATTTTTATTCAATTTCCTTTTCTATTCGACTTCCTTTTTTATTTAATTTCCAAATAAATCGTTAAGGTATAGTTGTTTCTTGAACAAACTTCGACTGTTAATCTTATGCAACTTCCATTTTTATTTTTATTCAACTTCCATTTTTATTCAATTTCATTTTCTATTCAGTTTCATTTTTTATTTAATTTCCAAATAGATCGTTAAGGTATAGAGGTTTCTTGAATGAATTTTGATTTTTAAATTTATGCAACTTCCATTTTTATTTTTATTCAACTTCCATTTTTATTCAATTTTCTTTTCTATTCGACTTCCTTTTTTATTTAATTACCAAATAGATCGTTAAGGCACAGTGGTTTCTTAAATGAACTTCCATTGCAAATTTCGGGCAATTTTCATTTTCATTTTTATTCAAGTTCCATTTGTATTAAATTTTCTTCGTTATTCAACTTCCTTTTTTATTTAATTTCCAAATAGATCGTTAAGGTACAGTCGTTTCCTGAATGAACTTTCATGTTTAATTCTATGCGACTTTCATTTTTATTTTTATTCAACTTCCATTTTTGTTCCATTTCCTTTTCTATTCAACTTCCTTTCTTATTTAATTTCCAATAGATCGTTAAAGTATATTGGTTTCTTGAATGAAATTCCATTTTTAATTGTAGGCAACTTGCATTTTTATTTTTATTCAACTTCTATTTTTATTCAATTTCCTTTTCTATTCAACTTCCTTTTTTTAATGTAATTTCCAAATAATTCATTAAGGTATAGTGGTTTCTTGAATGAACTTCCATTTTTAATTTTATGCAACTTTCAGTTTTACTTTTATTCAACTTCCAATTATATTCAATTTCCTTTTCTATTCATCTTCATTTTTTGTTTAATTTCCAAAGAGATCGTTAAGGTATAGTGTTTTCTTGAATGAACTTCCATTTTAAATTTTGTGCAGCTTCCATTTTCATTTTTATTCAACTTCCACTTCTATTCAACTTCCTTTTCTATTCAACTTCGTTTTTTATTTAATTTCCAAATAGATCGTTAAGGTATAGTGGTTCCTTGAATGAACTTCCATTTTTATTTCTATTCAACTTCAATTTTTATTCCATTTCCTTTTCAATTCAACTTCTTTTTTTGTTGAATTTCCAAATAGATAGTTAAGATATAGTAGTTTCTTGAATAAACTTCCATTGTTAATTTTATAGAACGTCCATTTTTATTTTTATTCAACTTCAATTTTTATTCAATTTTCTTTTCAATGAAACTTCTTTTTTATTTAATTTTCAAATAGATCGTTAAGGTATAGCGGTTTCTTGAATGAACTTCCATTTTTAATTTTATTCAACTTCCATTTTTATTTTTATTCAACTTCGTTTTTTATTCAATTTCCTTATCTATTCGACTTCCTTCTTTATTTAATTTCCAAATAGATCGTTAAGGTACAGTGGTTCCTTGCATGAACTTCCTTTGTTAATTTTATGCAACTTTCATTTTTATTTTTATTCAAATTCCATTTTCCTTTAATTTCTTTTTCTATTCGACTTCCTTTTCTATTTAATTTCCAAATAGATCGTTAAGATATAGTGGTTTGTTGAATAAACTTCCATTGTTAATTTTATGCAACTTCCATTTTTATTTTTCTTCAACTTCCATTTTTATTCAATTTCCTTTTCTATTCAACTTCATTTTTTATTTAATTTCCAAATAGATCATTAAGGTACAGAGGTTTCTTGAATGAACTTCTATTTTTAATTTTATGCAATTTCCATTTTTATTTTTGTTCAACTTCCATTTTCATTCAATTTCCTTTTCTATTAGACTTCTTTTTTTATTTAATTTACTAGTAGATCGTTAAGGTGCAGTTAGTTCTTGATTGAACTTTCGTTTTCAATTACATGCAACTTTCATTTTAATTTTAATTCAACTTCCTTTTTTATTTAATTTCCAAATAGATCGTTAAGGTACAGTCGTTTCCTCAATGAACTTTCATTTTTAATTCTATGCGGCTTTCATTTTTATTTTTATTCAACTTCCATTTCTATTCAATTTCCTTTTCTATTCAACTTCATTTTTTATTTAATTTCCAATTGATCGTTAAGGTATATTGGTTTCTTGAATGAAATTCCATTTTTAATTGTATGCAACTTACATTTTTAATTTTATTCAACTTCTATTTTTATTCAATTTCCTTTTCTATTCAACTTCCTTTTTTTATGTAATTTCTAAATAATTCATTAAGGTATAGTGGTTTCTTCGATGAACTTCCATTTTTAATTTTATGCAACTTTCAGTTTTACATTTATTCAACTTCCGATTATATTCAATTTCCTTTTCTATTCAACTTCATTTTTTGTTTAATTTCCAAAGAGATCGTTAAGGTATAGTGGTTTCTTGAATGAACTTCCATTTTTAATTTATGCAGCTTCTATTTTCATTTTCATTCAACTTCCACTTCTATCCAATTTCCTTTTCTATTCAACTTCATTTTCTATTTAATTTCCAAATAGATCGTTAAGGTATAGTGGTTCCTTGAATGAACTTCCATTGTTAATTTTGTGCAACTTTCATTTTTTTATTTATTTAAATTCCGTTTTAATTCAATTTCATTTTCTATTCGATTTCTATTTTTATTTAATTTCCAAATATATCATTAAGGTATAGTGGTTTCTTGAATGAAGTTTCATTTTTATTTCTTTTCAACTTCCATTTTTATTCAATTTCCTTTTCAATTCAGCTTCCTTTTTTGTTGACTTCCAAATAGATAGTTAAAGTATAGTAGTTTCTTGAATAAACTTCCATTGTTAATTTTATAGAACGTCCATTTTTGTTTTTATTCAACTTCAATTTTTATTCAATTTTCTTTTCAATGAAACTTCTTTTTTATTTAATTTCCAAATAGATCGTTAAGGTATAGTGGTTTCTTGAATGAACTTCCATTTTTAATTTTATGCAACTTCCATTTTTATTTTTATTCAACTTCCTTTTTTATTCAATTTCCTTATCTATTCGACTTCCTTCTTTATTTAATTTCCAAATAGATCGTTAAGGCACAGTGGTTCCTTGCATGAACTTCCTTTGTTAATTTTATGCAACTTTCATTTTTATTTTTATTCAAATTCCATTTTCCTTTAATTTCTTTTTATATTCGACTTCCTTTTCTATTTAATTTCCAAATAGATCGTTAAGGTATAGTGGTTTCTTGAATAAACTTCCATTGTTAATCTTATGCAGCTTCCATTTTATTTTTATTCAAATTCCATTTTTATTCAATTTCCTTTTCTATTCAACTTCATTTTTTTATTTAATTTCCAAATAGATCGTTAAGGTACAGTGGTTTCCTGAATGAACTTTCATTTTTTATTCTATGCAACTTTCGTTTTTATTTTTATTCAACTTCCATTTTTATTCAATTTCCTTTTCTATTCAATTTCTTTTTTTCTATTTAATTTCCAATAGATCGTGAAGGTATATTGGTTTCTTGAATGAACTTCCATTTTTAATTGTATGCAACTTCCATTTTTATTTTTATTGAACTTCTATTTTTATTCAATTTCCTTTTCTATTCAACTTCCTTTTTTTTATGTAATTTCCAGATAATTCATTAAGGTATAGTGGTTTCTTGAATGAACTTCCATTTTTAATTTTATGCAACTTTCAGTTTTACTTTTATTCAACTTCCAATTATATTCAATTTCCTTTTCTATTCAACTTCATTTTTTGTTTAAGTTCCTAAGAGATTGTTAAGGTATAGTGGTTTCTTGAACGAACTTCCATTTTTAATTTTATGCAACTTCCATTTTCGTTTTCATTCAACTTCCACTTTTATTCAATTTCCTTTTCTATTCAACTTCATTTTTTATTCAATTTCCAAATAGATCGTTAAGGTATTGTGGTTTCTTGAATGAACTTCCATTGTTAATTTTGTGCAACTTCCATTTTTATATTTTTTCAACTTCAATTTTTATTCAATTTCCTTTTCTATTCAACTTCTTTTTTTATTTAATTTCCTGATAGATCGTTAAGGTATAGTGGCTTCTTGAATGAACTTCCATTGTTAATTTTATGCAACTTTAATTTTTATTTTTATTTAAATTCCATTTTTATTCAATTTCCTTTTTTATTCGACTTCCCTTTTTATTTAATTTCCAAATAGATCGTTAAGGTATAGTGGTTTCTTGAATGAACTTTCACTATTAATTTTGTGCAACTTCCATTTTTCTTTTTGTTCTACTTCCACTTTTATTCAAATTCCTTTTCTATTCAACTTCCTTTTTTATTTAATTTCCAAATAGATCGTTAAGGTAAATTGGTTTCGTGAATAAACTTCCATTGTTAATTTTATGGAACTTCAATTTTCATTTTTATTCAACTTCAATTTTTCTTCAATTTCTTTTTCTATTCAACATCCTTTTTTATTTTATTTCTAAATAGATCGTTAAAGTATAATGGTTTTTTGAATGAACTTTCATTTTTAATTTTATGCAACTTCCATTTTTATTTTTATTCAACTTCCATTTATATTCAATTTCCTTTTCTATTCAACTTCATTCTTTATTTAATTTCCTAATAGGTCGTTAAGGTATAGTGGTTCCTTGAATGAACTTCCACTGTTGATTTTATGCAACTTCCATTTTTATTTTTATTCAAATTCCGTTTTCATTCAATTTCCTTTTCTATTTGATTTGCTTTTTTATTTAATTTCCAAATATATCGTTATGTTATAGTGGTTTCTTGAATGAACTTCAAATTTTTATTTCTATTCAATTCCATTTTTTTTCAATTTCCTTTTCAATTCAACTTCCTTTTTTGTTGAATTTCCAAATAGATAATTAAGCTATAGTAGTTTTTTGAATAAACTTCCGTTGTTAATTTTATAGAACGTCCATTTTTATTTTTATTCAACTTCAATTTTTATTCAATTTCTTTTTCTATTAAACTTGTTTTTTATTTACTTTTCAAATAGATTGTTAAGGGACAGCGGTTTCTTGAATGAACTTCCATTTTTAATTTTATGCAACTTCCATTTTAATTTTTATTCAACTTCCTTTTTTATTCAATTTCCTTGTCTATTCGACTTCCTTTTTTATTTAATTTCCAAATAGATCGTTAAGGTATAGTGGTTCCTTGCATAAACTTCCTTTGATAATTTTATGCTACTTCCATTTTTATTTTTATTCAAATTCCAATGTCCTTTAATTTCCTTTTCTATTCGACTTCCTTTTCTATTCAATTTCCAAATAGATCGTTAAGTTATAGTGGTTTCTTGAATAAACTTCCATTGTTAATCTTATGCAACTTCCATTTTTATTTTATTCAACTTCCATTTTTATTCAATTTCCTTCTCTATTCAACTTCATTTTTTATTTAATTTCCAAATAGATCGTTAAGGTACAGAGGTTTCTTGAATGAACTTCCATTTTTAATTTTATGGAATTTCCATTTTTATTTTTATTCAACTTCCTTTTGCTATTCGACTTCCTTTTTTATTTAATTTTCTAATAGATCGTTAAGGTATAGTAGTTTTTTTGAATGAACTTCCATTGTCAATTACATGCAACTTTCAATTTAATTTTTATTCAAGTTCCAATTGCACTAAATTTGCTTCTCTATTCAACTTCCTTTTTTATTTAATTTCCAAATATATCGTTAAGGTACAGTGGTTTCCTGAATGAACTTTCATTTTTAATTCTATGCAACTTTGATTTTTATTTTTAATTCAACTTTCATTTTTATTCAATTTCCTTTTCTATTAAATTTCCTTTTTTATTTAATTTCGAATAGATCGTTATGGTATATTGGTTTGTTGAATAAACTTCCATTTTTAATTGTACGCAACTACCATTTTTATTTTTATTCAACTTTTTATTTTTATTCAATTTCCTTTTCTATTCAACTTCCTTTTTTTTTTTATGTAATTTCCAAATAATTCATTAAGGTATAGTGGTTTTCTTGAATGAACTTCCATTTTTAATTTTCTGCAACTTTCATTTTTACTTTTATTCGACTTCCAAATATATTTAATTTCCTTTTCTATTCAACTTCATTTTTTGTTTAATTTCCAAAGAGATTATTAAGGTATAGTGGTTTCTTGAATGAACTTCCATTTTTAATTTTATGCAACTTCCTTTTTTACTCAATTTCCTTTTCTATTCAACTTCATTTTTATTTCATTTCCAAATAGATCGTTAAGGTATAGTGGTTTCTTGAATGGACTTCCATTGTTAATTTTGTGCCACTTCCATTTCTAAATTTTTTCAACTTCAATTTTTATTCAATTTCCTTTTCTATTCAACTTCCTTTTTATTTAATTTCCAGATAGATCGTTAAGGTATAGTGGTTTTTTGAATGAACTTCCATTGTTAATTTTATGCAACTTTCATTTTTATTTTTATTCAAATTCCATTTCTATTCAATTGTCTTTTCTATTCGGCTCCCTTTTTTATTTAATTTCCAAATAGATCGTTAAGGTATAGTGGTTTCTTCCACTGTTAATTTTATGCAACTTCCATTTTTATTTTTGTTTAATTTCCACTTTTATTCAATTTCCTTTTCTAGTCAACTTTCTTTTTCATTTAATTTCCAAATAGATCGTTAAGGTATAGTGGTTTCGTGAATAAACTTCCATTGTTAATTTTCTGGAACTTCAATTTTCATTTTTATTCAACTTCAATTTTTCTTCAATTGCCTTTTCTATTCAACATCCTTTTTTGTTTAATTTCTAAATAGATCGTTAAACTATAATGGTTTCTTGAAAGAACTTCCATTTTTAATTTTATGCAACTTCCATTTTTATTCAATTTCCTTTTCTATTCAACTTCATTTTTTATTTAATTTCCAAATAGATCGTTAAGGTATAGTGGCTCCTTGAATGAACTTCCATTGTTAATTTTATGCAACTTCCATTTTTATTTTTATTCAAATTCCATTTTCATTCAATTTCCTTTTCTATTCAATTTCCTTTTTTATTTAATTTCCAAATATATCGTTAAGGTATAGTGGTCTCTTGAACGAACTTCCATTTTTATTTCTATTCAACTTCCATTTTTATTCTATTT
>JAXFYN010000019.1:3256518-3404972 GCA_036172215.1 Camellia granthamiana | reverse complement strand
ACAAACAGGTGCCATGGATCATGAAGTATTGACTTGAAAATTCAAATATTAAAAGGGAGATTATGTATTGTAAAATGAAGGGGTATTTGAAGTATTCTACGAGTGACATGCCAGAAGATTCACAGATGAGGGCCCCATTTATTGTTGTGTTATCTAAAAAATATACTAATGATAATGTTGATGTTTGGAACTGTGCTCCAACCAAGGCCATTCTGATTCTGACCCGGACTATGTTTGTGGGTTTACTGGAGAGGCAAAGAGATTTATTGTTTGGCGGTTTTGGGAAGAGTGGTTCAATTATTCATGAACGCAGAGGTTGTCTGAGTTTGTCTGAAATTGATGTATGCAGAGGTGGTGATGGAACTAGTGATGTTGATCCTGGTCTGTCAATTTCGGAGGTTGGTATTAGAAAAGAAGAAGTTGATCGGAGAGGATTAGTTGTTATGGATCCCACAGAATTTTCTGATGTTTTACGAAATGTAATAATGACTGTAAAAAATAGTGATGAGACTCAAGATGTAATAGTTGATGATAAACGAAATGTAGTAAGTAAATAAAAGTTTGAGTGGTTTTATAAACAAAATTAATATAATTTTTCATTAATCATGACAATGGTTACATTTGCATCAAACCATTCTCTCATTTTTTGGGGACATTGCATCAAACCAACTATTGTCCCCATTAGTTAATATAATACAAGGAATTCCTCCTCTAATAGTGAGATTTGGTTGGAATTTAACAAATACATGGAAGTCTCTCTGGCAACCTACTAAATTTTTCATTAGTTCGGTAGGGATTGTTGAGTATTTGATGTCGTCTATGACGTTGTAGATGACATCTTGATTGTAATCCTTGAAGCTTATTCTGCTGGAGAAGTAATTGCATTGTCCGAGACTTTTGGCCTAGGCGATTTTTCCTGTTCTTGACGGTCCTTCGAGGTAGAGACATTAGGCAGATGGGCCGCTGTTCCGGATCCTGTTATCAAAGGAGGAGAGTTCTTCATCAGTATATAAATTGTGTATATTATTCCTATGTATCCCTAATCTAATGTTTTCATCTTCACTATAAACAGATAAACAACAATTTTCACATAGCTCGTATGGATGGAGTTAAAAGGAAGTCACACCCGGGCCCAAGTGTGAGTGGTGTGAGTACTTTTGATTCCTTCGCCGGATAGTGCGATACACGTGTCGCATTTCTGGTGGTTTGCGTGGTTTTAAAGTAAAGATATTTTCAGAACGATTAACATAAAGCAAAGGCGGGAACATAATTATGCTTTTGAATTATTTTGAATGGGGAATCTTCATCCTTACATGCGTGCTAGTTTTGCTATTTATTTGGTACTAGAAAACATTTGATGGGAGAGAGGAATATGCTTTTGCAGTGGGATAGCTATTGTGGTGACGTTGTTTTCTGGTACCTTGTTTCGTCCCTCCTTTTTTGTCTTTCTTTTTTGTTGATTGTATTAGTATACAATGTTGTACTCCTTAGAAGAGTATCCCTAGAATTACGGGCAGTTCAGTCAAATGTGTGTAGATCGTTTTTTGACATGGCAAATAGGACTTTGGGAAGAGAGTCGTTGGTCAGCTTCGGCGAAGTTTGTTCCGGTGTATGAGGAGTAGAGGGAAAAATATCATGGCTAAGGTATCTGAACAGAAGGGTTAGCAGAGGTAAGAGAATCTGCAAAATTTGTACGATAAAAGATTTGGAGTGTTTTATCAAAAATGGAAGGAGTAGTACAACTCAAAGTCATAGTCATCCATAAAATCCATCCACATTCTCTGCCTCAAATTTAAATCTTTCTATGAAAATAGGTATTTCAGACTCTTATGATCGGAAAAGACTCAAACTTCTCACTATACAAGTAATGTCTCCAAATTTTCAAGGCACATATCAGTGCTGCTAGCTCTAGATCATGAGTAAGATAGTTTCTCTCGTGTGAGCTACTACCTTCCCCTCCTGCATCAAGACACAACCCAAACCTTCCCGACACGCATCACAATACAATGAATAGCCCAAACCCCTCTCCAAAATAATCAATACTGGAGCAATGGTAAGTCTAATCTTAAGCTCTTGAAATGACTTCTCACAAGTCTTATTCCACACAAACTTAATTTCTTTCCTCGTCAGTCTAGTCAATGGTGAGGCTAATTTAGATAAATCCTTCACAAAACGACGATAATACCAAGCTAAACCCAAGAAATGCCGGATCACAAAGGCATTCTTAGGTTGTTCCCAATCTTGCACTACCTCAATCTTAGAGAAATCTATAGTCACCCCTTCCCTGGATACCACATGCCCTAAGAATTTCATTTCCTCCAACCAGAACTCACACTTTTCGAACTTAATATATAATTTGTGGGCTCTAAGTAACTCTAGCACAACTTGCAAGTGTTCTTCGTGTTCCTCCTCAGAGGGTGAGGAAATCAAAATGTCATCAACAAAGACAACTACAAAATGGTCTAGGAACTGACAAAAGACCTGATTCATTAAGTTCATAAATAAGGTAGGTGCGGCCCACCACTGCTCGAGCAGAAATTAAGGGTGCTCGAGCGGCCCGCCTAGGGTTGCGTGTGTGGAAATTCAAGCCTATTTTACTGGGAAGAAAAAGAAGAAAAAAGGCTGTAAGTAGGGTTTGAAAATATTTTAGAGAAAATGAGGGGCTAGGGTTTGGAAAGAGTTTTCTCAAGCTTTAAGGGCAATTATCATGAAGGCTTTTTCTTCTTCTACTTCTTCCCATGCCTCCATGAGTGGCTAGGCTCCTCTTTCTAGGGTTTTGATGAAACCCTAGCCAAGTAAATAGGATTTTCTTTTTGGTTTTCTTTTATGTAATGGTTTGAACAGTTATATGGTTCTCAAGAAGATTTCAAATATAATTTTCATTATTTCTTCAAGTATTCTTGTTTCTGTGATTATTGAATGCTTCGCATGCAATGGTTTTCTGTGCTTTCATGTTCAAGGTATGAGATGAGCCATACTACAAGGGACAAGTAGTGTTGCTACCCTAGTTTAGAGCAAACGACTTGTACTACTTGAGATGGTTCATCCCTATACATTGAACGTGTTAATTTTTTTGATCAATGCTTTGAATTTGTAGTTGCAAAGTATTATTTAGTTCGAACTGTAACATAATTGATTTTCAAATTGAAACCTTATTTATGTAACTAGTGCTGAATTCATTACCCTAGGTTTTTCCCAAATCAGTAACTTCATCTTTAATTATAATAGCTAGTTTATTCGCTTTGTTTAATTTTGTTACCCAAAAGATAAGTCTAGCAAATTTAATTATCATTAGGTTATGAACAACCATCTCTTCCATCAAAATTAATTTAAAAATTCAACAATTAAATTAGTTTGATTTCCTGTTTGTCCCTATGGATCGATACCTGAACTCACCATTATTCTAAGGAATTAGGTGTAGTTTAGTGTTTATTTTTAGTGTGTGAAACGACCAATCAAATTTTGGTGCCGTTGCTAGGGACTTCTGGCGAAACTAATTAATTTAAAGTTACATTCTTATTTTAATTTTTAGGTTAGAATTTTATGCTTTCGTGTTGCTAAGTGTGCAGAGTTTTTGCAAGTGGAGCATCATTGAAGTGCAAGCGGAGTGCAACCAAGCTTTAAAAACAAACTGCAACACCATAGTGTATAAAAAAAAAAAAAAATAGAGAGCTCAAGTGGAGATTGGAGACAACGGTCTACACGTCGAGCACCCGCAAGATGAGTAAAGCATTTTCATTAAACCGCTGTGAGTATTTTCTCCTTTGGTATTTGGCTTTCATAACTTAGTGCACAAGAGTCAGAACTTACTGTGTATGTGAGTGGTGTATGCACGGGTATTGTTCTTGTTGCTCTGAATTATGGAGTTTGGACCTTGAACTAGAAAGGACTCTTAGGAACCCTAGAGCCTCTTCCTGTGTTCCTAGGCTTGAATATCCATATCCATACTTCGAACCATTAGAGATGGCGAACCCGAATGTCCCAAATGAGCCCAACAGGACCCTTAAGGATTACTTCGCACCCACTGCATATACATTACCATCATGCATTCAGTTACTCGACACCACCACTGCTCATTATGAGATTAAGGCTTGTTTCGGGAAGTCAGCTTTTAGCCACTTTTTTTGGTTTGTAGCAAAAGTCAAAAGTTGACTTTTTTAATTTTTTTTTTCATTTGGGAAGTTGGTTTTTAGCCAATGGTGAAATTACAATTCTACCCCTCATGTGTCAAAATGTATTACATGGGTGAAGTTGTAAATATTTTAAACTAAATGGGGCTAGTTTGGTCATTTTATTATGATTTGATATCATAAACAAATATTTATCAAAAAAGTCAAGCCACTTTTTACCAACTTCCCAAATCATTTGTCTAAAAAAGCTAAAAGCTTGGTTAAAAGCCAAAAATCACTTTTTATCATCTTCCCAAAATAGGCCTAAGTCCAGCACCATCCAACTACTTCCATCATTCCATGGACTAGCTAATGATGACCCTTACAAACATCTACATGAATTTCTGGAAATTTATTCTACAGTGCGGATCTGGAATTTCACCAATGAGGCCTTAATGTTGCGACTGTTCCCATTTTAACTAAAGGACAACGCCAAACATTGGCTGAACTCCTTACCTGCTAATTCTGTCACAATATGAGACCAATTACAGCAGAAGTTTTTGGAGAAGTAATTTCCCATTGGTAAGACCAACTAACTTAGGCGAGCCATCACCAATTTTACTCAAATTGATGGTGAGCAATTTCATGAAACATGGGAAAGACTTCGTGACCTTCTCCAACAGTGCCCCCCATCACCAAGTGCTTGATTGGCAACTTGTTCAAACCATTTACTATGGCTTAATTGAGCCTCACTGCCAAATGGTGGATTCTACTTGTGGTGGGACATTTATGTCAAAAAATGATGTTGAGGCATGGCAATTATTTGAGAACCTAAGTGATAATTCCTTTCACCATGCCTTCGCAGCCAAGTAAATCCGGCAACCTGTAGTTGGAGCCCCGAAAAGAGAGGGCATTTATAAGGTAGGGCAAAACCTAGAGTTAGCCCAACAAGTACAGTCATTGTCCCATAAAATGGACCAATTATTAGCTTCGGGACATACCCTTACACAACAACCACAGCCTCAATTTCACAAGACATGTGCTATTTGTGCGAGCCCTGCTTATGACTTGAGTAAGTGCCCTCCGGTATCATAATTTTTGGAATTAGTCCAAGAGCATGTGAATGCAGCTCAAGAATTCTCCAAACCGAGTAATGACCCATATTCCAACACATATAACCTGGGATGAAGAAATCACCCTAATTTTTCATGGAGACCTCTTTCACAAGGCACTTCTTACAATCCTTACTGCCAAGGCAGGATTTTAATAATTTTGCCAACCAATCTATCTATCGACCACCACAACCTTACTGGAAACCATAACCCCCTCCTGTTCCTCAAGGCAACTCGGCCTTTGACACTCAGGTGTTGGAAGTTCTCTCAGAGCTTAAGGGGTTAGCACTAGTAGCTCACTCCAACACTCACTCCATTGCCAAGCTAGATGCTCAATTAGGTCAAATGACTAATAACATAAATAGGAGAGAAGAGGGAAAATTATCGAATCAACTGTGGCTAACCCTAAGGGCCGGTATGGGGCAGATGGGTCGAGTGGGAATGGAAAGCACCATGAACAGGTGCAAGCGGTGATTACTTTGAGGAGCAGAAATGAGTTAGAGCCTCGGCCAGTTACATCTGATGCAACTAGGGCTAATAAGGGTGGCCACGATGGGTTTACCCAAAGAAAGCAGAGGTGAGGGAGAAACACATAAGGGGGATGACTTAGTCCCTAGTACTTCACATGAGTCTAAGTCACCATATGTGCCTAAGGCACCCTTTCCCCAATGCCTTGATGCACCTTTCTCTTTCAATAAGAATGCGCTATCCATGGAAGCAATGATGGAGGTTTTTAAACAAGTTAAAATCAACCTCCCCCTGTTGGAGGCGATTAAGCAAGTACCCTCTTATGCTAAATTTTTGAAGGACCTTTGTACACAAAAGCGTAAATCTAGGGCACACATGTCCCAAAAGGTTGTACTCATAGAGCAAGTAAGCTCCATCTTATTGAATGACACACCCCTTAAGCTTAAAGACCCTGGTGACCCAACCATTGCATGCATTATAGGAGACAATTTCATTGATAGGGCCTTGTTAGATTTAGGGGCTAGTGCCAATTTGTTGTCATACTCTGTGTACGAGGAATTCGGGCTTGGCGAGTTGAAGCCTACTATTGTCACACTCTAGTTGGCTGACCGGTCCCTCAAAGTGCCACGTGGCATGATTGAGGATGTGCTAGTAAAGGTCAATAGGTTTTATTTTCCTGTTGATTTCATGGTTTTAGATACGGCACTGGTAGCCAGCTTTACAAAACAAATCCCGGTGATCTTAGGTTGACCTTTCTTGGCTACGGCTAATGCATGTATTAATTCTTGTACTGGGGTTATGGATGTTTCATTTGGGAATATACAAGTGAAACTCAATGTTTTTCAAGCATCCCAACAACCCTATGAAAGAGATGAGTGTTTATTTGTGAATGTTGTGGGCGAGATAGTAGATGAGGCTTTACCCTCCATTCTTGTAGAGTATCCTTTAGAGGCTTGTTTAGCTAATTTTGAGTTTGAGGATTTTGTTATTGACAGGTCAGTTGGGGAAGTAAATGCTTTACTCGATTCTTCTCCCACATCGGATTTTTCTCCGTGGAAAGCCCGATTTGAGTCCCTTCCTCCTTTATCTAGAGAGCTCGCCATACCATCCTTAGTCACACCATCTACATTTGAGTAAAAGACACTCCCAGCCACACTCAAGTATGCCTTTTTGGGGCCTTAGGATACTTTACTAGTCATCATTGTATTTGACTTAACTGCAGAGCAGGAGAGTCAATTAATGAGTGTTCTCGTGACGCATCAAAGTGCTATAGGGTGGTGTGGCCGATTTGAGAGGGATAGATCTGTGGAGAAGTGGTTTGAAAATACTCTCTGGATCCTGTATGACGCTCTTGATCCTCAGCTAGTCACTTGAAAAGGAATGAATACTCTGGTCGGGGGTGCCAGAATTAGCACTCTGACGGATAAGTCAGTGTATACTCTCTTGGTTGCTTATATCTCAAGTTAAACTTGTTCTCACATACCTTTCTTTGGCTGATGCTCCTCTATTTATATTTTTCCTTTGGACCTCAGGGTCAGGCCCACCCTTAATCCATTGCACGTTTATTTATTCGACTTTTATTCAACTGGCTGGAATGCCGATTAGACTATTCGGCTCTGTGATCGTCTAGGATGAAGCCGAATACAAATTCCGTCCTTGACTGTCCTTATACTGTTATTCAGCTTTATTGCCCCCACGATATTCGGCTCCCACAATTGCCCTCCAAACATCTTATTAACGCTAGTTAGTCGGCATGTTTGGTTTCGAATGGCGTGTTTGGTTTCGATTTTGAAAAGTCAAGGAAAGACTGGCGGCTAACCTCATTCCAATGTATGTTAGAATATACACTTTTTAGGCATCATTACATCTTCCCACCTCTTCGTACACTTTCTTCATTTAATGCGATTTGAAACTATGTTGTCCCTTCGAATGTAAGTTCTTTTTGAATACTCAAAGCTTCTGGTTTGCCTTTCGATATACCTCAATTTCGTGACCTCTGCAACTTCCTTTTGTTCCTCATTGTCTCGTCTGCTTCTTGGAAGTTTTCTTCTCCTTCACTTCGAATCCCATTTCCTTGTTTATTTTTAGTTTTGCATAATCCTTAGGCTAGCTAGGATGGCAAAACATTTGAAAGAACTCCTTTCTATGGATCGAATTTCCGGTTTTCGACGCCATTATTCCATCCCCAACGACGTCCATCTGTCACTCATGGCAGACAGCACCACTGATATGGAGAGGACTGATGAAAGTACAATCATCTTTCCTCTCCTATCGATTGCTGAGGGCGGAGTCCATATTCCCCTTCACCCACTTTTAAAGGCCGTCCTTTGACACTGGGGTCTAATCCCTTCCCAACCTAACGTAAATTTTTTCCGAATCATAATGAGGATTATAGAGTTGAACCGACGCCTTAGGATTAACCTTGGCATACCTGCAATTCGGCATTGTTATGCCTTAGCCAAGTCTACTAGCCGGTTGGGATGCTATTTTCTCAGGGCCAAGGACACCGATCATCACTTAGTGACTATGATTGCCAATTCTGGCAAGCATGTTAACGATGTAATGGTTGTTGTCCGAGGCAACTGGGAATTCGGCGAGGGTGAAGATCGCCTAGATCCCGTGCCAAGGTGGAAAGGCAAACCAGGTGGCCGTATAGCTCATTTTTGTTTTTTTATTATCATATATGTATTTGGCTTTCCTTCTATGTACTTAACGTTTTGTTTACGCAGGTAACAATTTGAAGAAAGTGTTGGTTTCAGCCGACGTTGCTGTACTTGTGGAAATTAAAATCGCACTATAGTTCTTTGGCCGCCCAAGCCTTCAAAAACAAGGGAGGGCGGCCCACATTCTCCTAAGATACGAGCCGACTTACGCAATGTTTTCGGCGGCAGACAACATTCCAATTCCGAGAGGCGAAGAGCATCTTACGGCCCTTATCTTCCCCAACTTCAAAAACCTAAGGCAGATTGGTTTGGAAGCCTCTGATTTGGAGCAGGTGGAAGAACAAGTAGTCGAGGCGGTTGCCGAGGAGCCAAACTAGTCGGAAGCTGAGGTAGATGAGGCTCTAAACTTGGCCTTTGAGGAAGCCGGACTCAATTCATCCAACCCTCCATCTACCTCAGGCTGAGGGGACGTCTCATTTGAAAACATTTTTATAAACTTAGGAGACCTTCTCGGTGTTTATCCTGAGAATATGGCTAGGGAATTGCTCACGCAACTGGCCAGGAGGAAAAACGCTGAAATGATGGCCGCCCAGAGGAGAGCCGAGGTCGCCAGATCGGAAACTCCACCCGCTGCCGTCACTGAGTCCTCTCTGCCCGTTATTGTGGAAGAAATGGCTCAGACCGAAATGACGGAGATGGAGCAGGTAGAACAGGGGGATCAGGAGGCTGTGCAAAGGAGAAAAAAGCGCCCCACCGAGCGAGAAGCCGTTCCGGATGAGGACCAAACCAATAAACAGCCGCGCATTGAGGAATTGGACTTGGTTGTTCCATTCACCGTTCAACCAAGGATAAAGAATATGCCAATTGCCTCTGATGCTTTGGCTTTGAAGGACTCGGCGGTGGCATTGAGCATGGCCTCCTCAATCTCCCTGCCGGTTGACAGAGCCACATTTCGGGCGGAGCCAGATCTAATGTTAATTGCATTAGCTGCTCAGTCGGCCTTATTAGTACATTACTTGCCTTATCTGCAGTCTTCCGCCTAGATACATATATATATATATTTTTTCTTATTATTTGTTTTTTGTAACTCTATTTCCTTGTTTTGCAGACGGTGGGCCGGATAGTCGAAATCGGCTGCCGTCAACATGACGCTATAGAACAGATCGGCTTCTTGAAAGCTGAATTGACAATGAAAATAGTAAGGCTATAGTAGCCTCTTAAAGGGCCGATTCCGAGGCATCGCAAGCGGCGAAGGAACGTGCGAGAGCCGACTTTGAGGCCGAGCGAGCGAGGAATTCTAACCAACTAAGGCTGGCCACCGAAAAGAGGGAAAATTTGAGCGAAGATGCGCTCAAGTTAGCCAAGGAGGTGATCACCAAGCTGGAAGCTGACTTGGAAGAATCGAGGAAGGCAAAGGAAATAGCCAACTCTTGAGATTTCTAAAGCGTTCCAAGTTGGGAAGGACGCCACCTTGGAAAACTACGTGGAAGAAGTGCCCAAGTTTGAGAATCAGGGCTTTAAACATGGCTGGCTTAAAGCCCTCACTGCCGCAAATGTGACATTGGCGCAGCCGATTCCATACGAGCAGGTGGACGTTGAGCCACTGGCGTCTGACCCTAAAGATTGATTAGGGGATATTTTGGTTTTTGGTAGGCATCTTAGATGCATAGTTTTTGTAGGTTTTTGTTAGTAGATTTTCATTTCTTTACTTCGACTAGAAATTTAAATGTAAGGTAATTTTCATGTGTAAAATGACTGCTATTTGTGCTCAATTTATTAATGAAAATTTTCTATGCTTTCCAGTTTACTGCATATACTATTTGTCTTCAATTTATTAATGACAATTCCTTATGCTTTTTTGTTTGCTACATATGAGTAAATTAAACATCCGATAAATTAACCGAATCAATTAAACATCCTCTGCTTCTTTGCTATTCAGCCGAATAACTAAACGAATCAGCAGTGAACAATTTGAAAAGGCATGAATATTCGATAAACTAACGCGTAAAAGGGCTCAAGGCCTCGACGTCTGGGCGATTAGATTAATGAATCTGCCACAGCTGCACGAACTTAATTGCCGAATGCTATTAGTTCATGGAGCGGCTGGGGCACTCAACTCGATCGGCACAAGGGCTCGCCCTCTGGCCGATTAGATTAATGAATCTGCCCTTGTCCCAGCTGGTGCATGAACTGGAACGCCAAATGAAATTAGCTCATGGAGCGGCATGTGCATGAACTAGAATGCCGAATGAAATTAGCTCCTAGAGCGGCTGGGGCACATGAGATGATCGGCACTAGGCCTAGACCTTTGGCCGATTAGATTAATGAATCTGCCCTTGCCCCAGCTGGTGCATGAACTGGAATGCTGAATGAAATTAGCTCATGGAGTGGCTGGGGCACATGAGATGATCGGTACCAAGCCTGGACCTTTAGCCGATTAGATTAATGAATCTGCCCTTGCTGCAGCTGGTGCATGAACTGGAACGCCGAATAAAATTAGCTCATGGAACGGCTGGGGCACATGAGATGATTGGCACCAGGCCTGGACATTTGGCCGATTAGATTAATGAATCTGCCCTTGCCCCAGCTGGTGCATGAACTGGAACACAGAATGAAATTAGCTCATAAAGCAGCTGGGACACATGAGATGATCGACACTAGGCTTGGACCTTTGGCCGATTAGATTAATGAATCTGCCTTTGCCCCAACTGGTGTATGAACTGGAATGCCGAATGAAATTAGCTCATGGAGCGGCCGGGGCACATGGGATGATCGACATCAGGTTTTGAAATTTAGCATTGATGAGATCGCCTTGGGGGTGCTGCACTTGTAAGGTATAAATAAGGCGGGCGGTGGGTGCGCGGAGGGGCCATTGTTGCGTTCAGAGTGAATAAATTGAGGAAGGGAAAGAGCAGTGTGGACAATTTGTGGATGGCAAGAAGATTATTCTTCAACAGTAGAGGAAAAGGGAGGACACTCGCGGAGTTCGACACAGAGACGAATCGAGGTGGCGAGCCTACGCTCACGGGGAGCAGGACGTCGAGGGAACGTGAAAAATGCCAGTCCCCACGTCGTCGAAGTAGGTCACCCAGAAGGAAAAAATAGCAGCGGGGCAGCTCCCCTCAACCACGCTCGAGAGGAGAAACCAGTGTGACATTGTGCCTGTTAAGTTTTGCAGTTTTTGTGGGGAACAAACCGATGACGGAAGCGGACTCAATTGTGTACGACCCAAATGTGGCAGTTGAGTTTGCTCGACAAATTTTCCCACCAGAAGTCCAGCAGTCAATGGTCGGTCATCCTGATTTCGAAGTGTTTCGGAAGGGCATCCATGGAGTGGTGAAAGGGCAGTATACCGCCTATGAAATCGGCATGCGTCTTCGTGCCGCGCGGTGGGAGATAGAGCAGAAGGATGAACGCATTCGAAGTTTAGAAGCTCGCACGGAGAAGGCTGAGCGCGAACTAAGGAAGGTCAAAACTGCCGAGACACAATCGGCCGGCCAAACTAACTCGATTGTGGAAGAAAGGGTGACCCAATGGCTTATAAGTCATGCGATTACTCATCGTGATACGGAAAACATGTTTGCAATAGAGGCCGCAAAGACCAGGTCTTATGAACAAGGTTTTCATGATGGCCGAAAAGTTGGGATACACAGGACTAAGGAAAAACTTGCTGAGGAGGTCTGCTGATGCGAGAACTGTGGATTTAAGCACGGGTGGGTCAAGGCTCTCCAGGCGACAGAGGCTCTCCGGGTAGCAGGCGATGATTCGGCGCCGTTATATCAGAGTCATCATTTTCCCTTTGCGGCTTGTGAAGTCGAGAAGAGCGATGACGAGGGGGATGCCGGATAAAACTGAACATATTGTACCGCCCTAATGTAGATTGGGAGCGATTTATGTATTATTGATTAATTTAATGAAACATATTATCTTAAATGTTTGCATGTTTCAATTTATGTTTATAAATTCAGTTATGATCATCTTCCATTTTTTGTCAACCACGTTTATGCTTGTCAATCATAATATTAATGAAAAGCGCCTTGCACGGATGGGGCTCCGAATTCGAAGGATTACTCGGCCCAAACATGTCTTGCACGAATGGGGCTCCAAATTCGGAGGCTTTTAACTTGGCCAATCGTGAATTCCACGAAGGGCACTCAGAATTCGGAGGCTTACTCGGCCCAAAAGTGTCATTCACTGATGGGGCTCCGAATTCGGGGGCTTTTAATTTGGTCAATCGTGAATTCCACGAAGGGTGCTCCAAATCTGGAGGCTTACTCAGCCCAAAAGTGTCATTCACTGATGGGGCTTCGAATTCGGAGGCTTTTAACTTGGCCAATCGTGAATTCCATGAAGGGCGCTCTGAATCCGGAGGCTTACTCGGCCTAAAAGTGTCATTCACTGATGGGTCTCTGAATTCAAAGGCTATTAATTTGGCCAATCGTGAATTCCATGAAGGGCGCTCCAAATCCGGAGGCTTACTCGGTCCAAAAGTGTCAGTCACTGATGGGGTTTCGAATTCGGAGGCTTTTAACATGGCCAATCGTGAATTCCACGAAGGGCGCTCCGAATCCGGAGGCTTACTCAACCTAAAAGTGTCATTCATTGATGGGGCTCCGAATTCGGAGGCTTTTAACTTGGCCAATCGTGAATTCCACGATGGGCGCTCCGAATCCAGAGGCTTACTCGGCCCAAAAGTGTCATTCACTGATGGGGCTCCGAATTTAGAGGCTTTTAACTTGGCTAATCGTGAATTCCACGAAGGGTGCTCCGAATCCAGAGGCTTACTCGGCCCAAACGTGTCTTGCATGGATGGGGCTCTGAATTCAGAGGCTTTTAACTTGGCCAATCGTGAATTCCACGAAGGGCGCTCCAAATCCGGAGGCTTACTTGGCCCAAACGTGTCTTGCACGAATGGGGCTCTGAATTCGGAGGCTTTTAACTTGGCCAATCGTGAATTCCACGAAGGGCGCTTCGAATCTGAAGGTTTACTCGGCCCAAAAGTGTCATTCACTGATAGGGCTCTGAATTTGGAGGGTTTTAACTTGGCCAATGGTGAATTCCACGAGGGGCGCTCTGAATTCAGAGGATTTCATCTTCGAACTAAAATTTCATATAGTGAGATAAGAAGTCTTGCATTATAAAAGTGAAAGTTGTACACGACGAACATTCAAAACAAGTTATCATGCCCCACAAGTCAAGTTAATGATAAAATTTACGCAAATGCGTGGAATTCCAAGGACGTGGCAGACTTCTCCCAGACATGTCTTTGAGCCGGTATGCCCTTGTTCCTGCGATTGAATCGATCTGATAGGGGTCATCCCAGTTAGGACCCAGTTTTCTGTTAGTCGGATTCCTAGCAGTTGGAAGTACTTTCTTGAGGATCAATTCTCCTGGTGTATAACGGCGTAGCTGAACACGTTGATTATACGACTTAGCAAGCTGTGGCTAGTACCGTGCCATGGATGCAAGGGCATGGTCTCGTCGTTCTTCAATTAGAGTCAAATCCAAGGCCAACATCATGTCATTTCGGCCCATATCAAAAACTTTCGATTTCAAGGTTGGGAGGCTGATCTCCAAGGGGATGATTGCCTAGGTTCCGAAGCATAAAGCAAACGGTGTTTCCCCAGTGAATCGTCTTGGAGTAGTGCGATGAGCCCACAATACACTCGGCAATTCTTCGACCCATCTGCCTTTCGCTTTCTCCAGCCTCTTCTTGATGCCATCCAAGATGGCTTTGTTGGAGGTTTCGGCTTGACCATTGCTCTGTGGATAAGCCGGGGTGAAGAAATAGGGCCAAATACCATAGGTGCTACATAATTCTCAGTAGACGCCACAATCAAACTAGGTGCCGTTGTCTGAAATGAGTGCTCTTGGAATGCCGAATTGTGTTATGATATTCTTCCACACAAAACGCCTGATATCAGTATCTCGAATGTGTGTTAGTGCCTCCACTTCGATCCATTTTGTGAAATAATCTGTCATGACAATCAAGAATCGCTTGTTCCCTAGGTCCCGTGGCAATGGCCCGATGATATCAAGCCCCCATTGAGCAAACGACCAAGGACTGGTGATTGAGCTCAACTCCTCAGCAGGCAAATGGGTTAAAAGGGAAAACTTCTGGCACTGTTCACATTTCTTGACGTAACACTCGGCATCAGCTCTCATGGTCCGCCAGTAGTATCCCTGTGTTATAGCTCGATGAGCCAAAGAACACCCACCAGAATGGGCACCGCAACTACCTTCGTGTATTTCAGTCAAGAGTTCTTTGACTTTATCCGGATGAACACATTCTAGGTATAGACCAGAAAGGGATTTTTTTATAGAGCTTTCCCTGCGGATCTAAGTAATATCACAGGGCTTTGTTTCGCAATTTGTGTGTTTCTTTCTTGTCTATCGAGAGCTGTTCGGAAGATAGAAATGCAGTGATGGGGTCCATTCAACTAGGACCTGATTCTACGATATTGATTTGAATTGACTCTGAGGGGGCAATGCTCGGCTCAGGAATGAATCCTACTTCAATTGTGTGCTTAATTTCTAAGTTAATGGCGGAGGCTAGGCAAGCCAGGGCGTCTGCATGTGTCTTCTGATCCCGGGTTATTTGATTTAATTCATGATGGTCGAATTTTGCTAGCAAAGAATTCGCCGTTTTCATGTAAGTTGCCATACGGTCATTTTTGGCTACGTATTCCCCTTTCAACTGGTTGATAACTAGCTTTGAGTCGCGAAAGACAAGTAGACGTTGAGCACTAAGGAGATGTACGTTCCGTAAGCCGGTTAACAATGCTTTGTATTCGGCCTCATTGTTCGATGCTTCGAAGCCTAGTTTGACAGCCTGCTCGATTATTGCCCCGTCAGGAGCCATGATCACAACGCCCACCCCACTGCCACGTTGGTTGGATGAGCTGTCACAATACAACTGCCAAATGTCCCCAACGTAAATTCTCCAGTTTGGCTTAGGTTGAATTTGATCAGACTTAAAGGCGACGAGACATCCGGTGAATTCGGCCACAAAGTCGGTGAGCACTTGCCCCTTGATTGAGGTTCTGGGCAGAAATTGAATATCGTACTGGTTGAGTTCGAGAGCCCATTTTGAAACGCGCTGTCATGACCCGAACCCGCCCCCGTGGGTTAAGGACATAACCGGCCAGTAATCATGAGATTAGTTATGGCCTCAAACCAAAACAAATGTATTTTAACAGAGTTAATGGGAGCCAAACGGAAGCAATTCAAAACTTTGTCCATAGAGCTGTGCTTACATGGCACATCAAAATAACCCATACATATATACATTAATAACTCACAACAAATATACAGTACCATCAAGTTCTGTACAAACAGGATCATCCAAAATTAAGTCAACCCATGAGAACTATATACAAACATATACAAAGACTTCGCCGACAAGACAAAAATAAGATAGTACGACAAAAAGGCGAAGACGAGTCTCGTGCGTGAGACACAAGGGCTGACTCTCCAAAACTTGGTTGTTCCACACAGAGTTCACTGAGGCTGGGTCTGGACCTCTCTTGGCTCACCTACAAACACATGAATGAGCGTGAGCGATAGCCCAGTGAATAATATCAAATACAGAAGTTATACAAACGATATGTCACTACCCAGGCTTGCCCCTAAAAGTTTGGGCATGACCTATTCAGAAACGAACTCTTAACTGGACATACATAACATACGGGGCCTGAACGAAAGCATTTAAGATCAGAGAACGACATAAAATCATATCCATTGAGCTACTAATGTCATGCTAGGATCACAAACATCACAACAGGAAAATAAGATACAGAAACAAACATCGGAGCATCAGTTATATACATACGTATATACAGACCCAGCCCTAGGGTTGGGCGTATAACAAAAATATTATTTACGTCTCAACCTTAAACAGGCAATTAGTACACAAGCTAAAGCTTGACAAAAGTTTACAAAAATGGGACGGTTCCACCTAAGTGCCTGAGCATATGGGGTTGACAAAAGATAAACGAGCGTCAGGAGTTAAGACTGGCTCCCGGGTTATTACACGATATGTAAAACAACATGCTTCAAACGGCCATAGGCCCAATTCATATTTCTATTTAACATATATACACAATTTAGGTCAAGTGACTGCAGTCCCGAACAAACTGGCCTTCGACCCATTTAAACTTTCCTTTGTGTCAAAATGGCCTTTGGCTCATTCAGATGACAAATTGGCCTTTGGCTCATTCTTTCGTTCATGTCGAAACGGCCTCTGGCCTATTCATTCATGTCAAAACGGCCTTCGGCCCATTTATTCATGTCAAAACGGCCTTCGGCCCATTCATTCTTGTCAAAACGGCCTCTGGCCCATTCTTTTATTCATGTCAAACATTTGTCCATAATTCAAACTGGCAAACTTATAAGGCTTATAAGGAAATAAGCAATTGGACAAATGACAAGGTTCAAATATCGATATTACTCACAGTGATCGATTGGTTGGTTTGCCCTGAAGCTCGACCCTACACATTCCATGAACACAAAAGGGTCACAAACAATTCAATCCGTTCTCAAATCCACATATTCCTCTTTAGGCTTCATTCTTATCTCTCTAACTCATTTATAATGCTCAATGTATGCTAAGAGTGCTTGCAAGTGAAAGAGAACGGAAAACAGAACACATTATACATTTTAAAAATTTCAGAAAATAGGGTCCCCGCTCGAGCGTGGACTTCCCCGCTCGAGCGGACCC
Source organism: Camellia granthamiana (assembly GCA_036172215.1). Lineage (NCBI taxonomy): Eukaryota > Viridiplantae > Streptophyta > Magnoliopsida > Ericales > Theaceae > Camellia > Camellia granthamiana. The sequence goes on along the minus strand of JAXFYN010000019.1, from coordinate 3,387,901 downwards.
TTGAGGCCTGCAAAAGTACTGGTTATGGCATATTTACGCTCGAGCGTGCATTTTGGCGCTCGAGCGGAAGGCCTCTCTACATGGCTCCCCGCTCGAGCGTGAACTTCCCCCGCTTGAGCGGGAGTCATGTCTGCAAAAATGCTGGGAGCCTGTTTTTAACGCTCGAGGGGCGGTTTCCCCGCTCGAGCGGACACCAAAATTCTGGAAAACCTAGAACATGTTCTTGAGCTTCAACTTCGAATTCAAAGGCTCCAAATGCATGATTTTGACTCAAACTTCATATATATATGTGTACTAACATGGTACAAACACTAAATTACAACATTTTGAAGCTCAATTTCATAAATCAAACCCATGCATGGCTCATTTTCCACCCAATTCATTACTAACATAACTTCATGCATTCAAAGCTTCTACTCCCATGGATTGTACATGCATGTGACATATAACCCTCATTCTCATCCCATATGATGAAAAGATGGTCAAATACATGGATTTCAATCAAAATTCAACATGAGTCATGTAATTCAAGCTCAAATATGCAAATTCAAGACAATTTCTTACATGCATGCACATATTGTCTTCCAATTCAACAAAACCAACTCAATTTCCTTATAATCAAACTAATTCATGTTCTTGACCATTAATCAAACTTGAATTCGCAATTCACAACATTAAACTCATGAATTCACTTACCTAGAGGCTCAATTCTTCCAATCTATGGTCAAATCTAGAGTTGGCCTTCAATTATCCAAGCCTTCAAGATCAAACTTTGATTCTCCTACGCACTCTCTCCCTCTCTCTGGTTCGGCTCTCTCTCCCTTTTCTTCTTAGAGTTGAGACCAGCCAAAATGATATATAAAAAGAGAAATCAATTAAAATAAGGCCCCTTTACATATGCCCCACTAATTCCAATTTAATAATAATGAGTAATTGGGCACTAATTCATCAATTTAATCAATTTAATCTGGTCCTAATCAATTTTTCAATTAAACTTCACCATAGGCTCTAAAAATTATGCCAATCACAATGGCGTGACCAATTTCGGTTTCGGTGGCCGATAGGGCGTTCAATTTAATTTCCAAAGCAGATAGTCAAACAGATATTCCTACGGTGAACATATAGAAATTCAAAACCACATATTTTCACATAATGCCACACAAAATCATATCAATCACACAATCATATTCATGTTAAGGACCATTTAGCATACTACAGAACAAGGATATTACACGCGCCCTGATGCTTCTACACTACAGAGTACTGAGTGGAGGGGGTAGTATGTTAGTACCCCAATGGTATGCCCCTGAAAGTAATGCATCAGTTTTCTCACTGCCATGACGAAAGCAAGGACGAGTTTTTTCAACGGAAGGTAACATGTTTCGACGTCAACCATTGCTTTGCTCACATAATAAACTGGTCGCTGCTCCCCTAGTTCTTCCTTTAACAGTACGGCACTGACGGCCCGGTCGAAAACTGCTAGATATAAAATGAACAGATCACCTGCCGAAGGTGTTGTCAACAATGGGGCTGATCGGAGGTAAGTCTTTAAACCGTCCAAAGCAGCTTCGCACTCGGGGGTCCATTCAAAACTTTACCCTGCCCAAGAGTATGAAAGAATTGTTGGCAGCGATCCGTGGAACGATTGATGAATCTGTTGAGTGCGGCTGCCATTCCCATCAGCTTCTAAACCTCTTTGACCGACCGAGGAGAGCCGAGTTCTAGAATTGCTATGATTTACCTTGGGTTGGCTTCGATTCCGCGGTGGTTAACAATGTAGCCAAGGAATTTTCCAGATCCGATGTCGAAGGCACATTTGGAAGCGTTCAGCTTCATTTTGTATTTGCGAAGAATGCTGAATGTCTTTTCCAGATCGGCTAGATGGGTTTGCTCTTCTCTGGACATGACCACCATATCATCGATGTATACTTCCATAGTACGGCCAAGTTGCTTCTTGAACACGGTAGTGACTAGTCTTTGGTAGGTTGCCCCTGCATTCTTCAGCTTGAAAGGCATAATCTTATAGCAATAGGTTTCTCTTGGGGTGAGGAATGCAGTTTTGTCTTGGTCCTTCGGATGCATAGCAATTTGATAATAGCCTCTGTATGCATCTAGGAAGCTCATACGTTGATGATATGCCGTTGCATCGACGAGTTGGTCTATTCTGGGAAGAGGAAAACAATCCTTGGGACAAGTTTTGTTTAGGTCTGTGAAATCCACACAAACATGCCAAGTTCCATTTTTCTTATTTACAACCACAGTATTCGATAGCCATGTAGGATAGGTTACTTCGCGGATTGCCCCAGCATCAAGCAACCGGTCAACTTCTTCAACAACGACAGCAGTGCGTTCTGCGGCTGATTGCCGGCTTTTCTGAATAATCGGCTTACATCTGGGATCAACGTTTAAGTAGTGCTGAGACACAGATGGATCCACCCCGGCATCTCATATGGCGACCATGCAAATACATCAAGGTTGCCGAGCAAGAAGGAAATTAGCTCTTGCTTGTCGACTTTGTTTAGGGAGGCGCCGACCATAAAGAATTTGTCAGGATTCTCGTTAATTTCAACCCGATCCAGGGCTCCGGTTGCCTTTTCACTTAGGAGCCGCCCAACGTCGTTGAGGCTCTCTCGATTCGGCATCTCAATTGAATTCACTTCCATCTCTCTTGGTGTCTTTGCAGCAAGAAGATAACATGCCTGCGCCGATTTCTAGGAACCTTGAATTTGCTCAATGTCGCATTCAGTCGGAAAGCGAAGTAGTTGATGATAGGTGCATGGCATAGCATGTATAGTATGCAGCCAAGTTCATCCCATGATGAGATTATACGGCAAAGGAAGCTTGACAACCAAAAAATCTACATCCACTAACCGGGAGCCCGCCCGAACTGGTAGTGTGATTTTGCCCAACAGATATTCCGGATTAGCGTTGAAGCTGAATAGCGGATAATGAGCTGGAGACAGGTCCGACTCAGTGAAGCCAAGTTTGAGAAAGGTCTTGTAGTACATAATTTCCGAAGTGCTCCCCTGGTCAATGAGAACACGTTCAACGGCGAATCGGTTTATGCGTAGTTCGATGACTAAGGGATCAATGTGGGGGAGCTTTACGCCGGCCAAGTCAGAATCATTGAAAGTAATACTCGCAACTTCATAGGGCTGTTTCGCTGGTGTGATTTTCTTTTGGGGGTTGGGATATGACTGAATTGTATGTACCACGGATTCCGTCGGCAAGCTGTATATCATATGGATTACGCCGAGTGGAGGTGAATCCTACCGTAAAGCAACAGTTTTGGTTGAGTTGTTCTTTCGAACGTGTTTCTTAAGCCGACCATCTTATACCAACTCCTGAAGGTGATTTTTCAACGTATAGAAACTGTCGGTATCATGACCGTGGTCTTTGTGATATTCGCACCGTCTATCCCGTCTTCTCGTGTTGGGAGGTCCCACTATCTTGGGTGGCCATTTGAAGAACGAAAGATGTTGAACTTTGGACATAACCGTACTGATCGGCTCTGACAACTCCGTATATTTCTTGTTCGCGTGCCTTATGCACCTGCTATCCACTTGAAGTTGTTCATTAGCTCGGTGTGAACATTGGTCATTTGATTGGCGTGAATCTCGTCTTTTGTCTCGTTTAGCCCGATTCCATGGTTCAGGGCTCTGTGATGGTACATAATTTATCGGCTGAACGATTTCAGATGGGGCCATCTTGTTGGCCTTGTGCCCGATTTTGACCCGCAAGGCGTCATCCTCCATTTTGTAGTATTCCTCGACTTTCTTCATTAATGACCAGACTGTTTTGGGGGGTCTTCTGGTTAAGGAGCTGCGGAGGGCACTATCAGGATACAATCCCATTTTAAAGGTGGTGATGGCCATGGAGTCATTGCAGGCATCATCTACTAGATTAAAGCATTCCCAATAGCGCGCCGAATACGCACGTAGGGTTTTCCCTGGTTGGATTTGCATTGCCCAGAGAGAATCGGCCTGCTTCGGTTGGACTTCATTGGTGATGAACCTTGCCCTGAAGGATTTTTGGATTCGATGGAATCTCTTAATTGAAGCTGGTTCCAATTTATAATACCATCTGATGGCTAATGGTCCCAAACTGCTCGAAAATATTCGACACATGAGGGCCTCGTCATCTGCATGAAGTGTCATGGCTTGCTTATAATGACGAATGTGATTAGTGGGGTCCAATTTTTCATCGTATAAGGTGAACGATGGAGCTTTGAACTTTTTGGGTAGCACTGCCCTTGTAATCCGTCCCACAAAAGGGTCATGTTGATCCTCATCGTCTGAATCATTTCTTCTTCACTTATTCCGTGCACGCGGACTTTCTTTGGAAGAACTGGAGACTTTGATTCGTCCTTTCCTTTTGGATTCTGGGGATGATGAGTCAGAATCACTGCCACTATCATGTCTTCGAATTCGAGGTCATCGACCATCCTTTCTTAGAGGTCTTCTCGGATCTTGGCGCGTGGCCTATCTGGATTTTGCCACCTCCAAGGCCAAATCCTGTCGAAGGTGCTCGTTCTCAACCATCATGTTTTCCAACCTCTGTTCATTTTGCTTTGCCTGATCCATAATCGCTTGCATTGTCTCATGTGCTGATGTTGAGGGTGAGGTCTGGGCAACTGAGTCGAAGTTCAAGGCCCTTCGTGCGACAATGTTCTTTGGCCCAAGCATGTTGCTTGGAGTGGTATCATCTCATGGTGTAAGGTCGTCAGCGACTACCAGAGGATCTTCCGTCACGCTCGCCATAGATGTGCTAGAGTATTCCCACAGACGGCGCCAATTGTGGAGAAGTGGTTTGGAAATACTTTCTGGATCCTGTAGGACGCTCTTGATCCTTAGCTAGTCACCTGAAAAGGAATGAACACTTTGGTCAGGAGTGCCGGAATTAGCACTCCGACAGATAAGTCAGTGTATACTCTCTTGGTTGCTTATATCTCAAGTTAAACTTGTTCTCACATACCTTTCTTTGGCTGATGCTCCTCTATTTATATTTTTCCGTTGGGCCTCAAGGTCGGGCCCACCCTTAATCCATTGCACATTTATTTATTTGGCTTTTGTTTGGCTGGCTTGAATGCCGATTAGACTATTCGGCTCTGTGATCATCTAGGATGAAGCCGAATACAAATTCCGTCCTTGACTATCCTCATACCATTATTCGGCTTTATTGCCCCCATGATATTTGGCTTCCACAAGATCCCTCTATGTGCATGCATCATATACACTTGGAGGAGGAGACCAAAACTTCTTGTGAAATGTAACAGAGGTTTAATCCTAAAATGAAAGAGGTAGTAAAAAAAAAAGGTGTTGAAGTTATTGGATGTAGGTATTATATACCCCATCTCAGATAGTAAGTAGGTGAGCCACACACAAGTAGTGTCCAAGAAATCGGGTATCACTGTTATTGAGAATGAACAAGGAGAGTTAGTCCCCACATGAACCACCACCGGGTGGCGAGTGTGCATTGATTATCGTAGGCTCAATTCCGTGACAAAGAAGGATCACTTTTTCTTACCTTTTATTGATCAAATCCTAGAGCGGTTAGCAAGGCAGAGCTACTATTGTTTCCTTGATGGATATTCTAGTTACAATAAAGTTCCTATGCATCCTGATGACCAGGACAAGACCACCTTTACATGTCTTTTTGGCAATTTTGCCTATCACTGAATGCCCTTTGGGCTTTACAATGCACCGGCGACCTTTCAACAGTGCATGATGGCTATCTTCTCTAACATGGTGGAGAAATTCTTAGAGGTCTTCATGGATGACTTCTCCGTGTTTGGGTCGTCGGAATGTCTCCAGAACTTAACTAAAGTCCTTACTCGTTGTGTGGAGACAAACCTTGTTTTGAGTTGGGAGAAGAGCCATTTTATGGTTCAGGAGAGTACTGTTTTAGGTCACATTGTGTCTCTCCATGGTATATAGGTTGATAAGGCCAAGGTCGACTTGATCTCTGGCTTGCCCCCACCTACTTCCGTGCACCAAGTGCGCTCATTCTTAGGGCACGTGGGTTATTATCGCCGATTTATCAAAGACTTTAGTAAGATCTCACACCCCTTGTGTACTCTATTGGCCAAGGATGCCCTGTTTGTCTTTGACAAAGCTTGTTTGGTGGCATTTGAAACACTCTGAGTTGTACCTTCTACTTCCCCTATCATGCAATCCCTTGAGTGGTCCTTTCCTTTTAAGATTATGTGTGATGCATCTGATTATGCCCTCGGCTCCATCTTGGGTCACAGGGTGAATAAAGTGCCCCATGTTATATACTATGCTAGTCATACTCTTTCTGATGCTCAATTAAACTACATTACCATTGAGAAAGAGTTACTAGTTGTTGTCTTTGCACTTGATAAGTTCCGGTCCTACCTCCTAGGGACTAAAGTCAGTGTGTTCACTAACCACGTTGCTTTGCGGGTACTTATTGTCCAAAAAAGAGACCAAACCTAGGTTGATTAGGTGGATTCCACTCCTTCAGGAGTTTGACCTAGAAATCCAGGACAAGAAGGGATCCGAAAATGTCGTTGTGGATCATTTATCCCGAATCCTTATTGAGCACACAAGTGATCCCTTAGCCTTCCACAACTCGTTTCCGGACGAGCAACTTTTTGCGATGTCACAAGTGACCCTCCCGTGGTTTGCTCACATAGTGAATTACTTGGTAGTTGAACAAATTCCTAAAACTTGGTCTAAGCAAGACAAAGACCGATCTATCCCGAATTCTTATTGAGCGCTCAAGCACTATTTTTGGAAAGACCCGGAATTGTTCAAGTATTGTCCAGATCAAGTGATTCAGAGTTGTGTGCCTGAGATTGAAACCCACAGCATTCTCACCTTTTGCCACTCTCATGCATGTAATGGCCATTTCAGTGGGCAGAAAATGGCCGCCAAGGTCTTACAATGTGGGTTCTATTGGCCTTCTATCTTCAAAGATGCCTAAAACTTTTGTAGAGCTTGTGTGAGTTGTCAACGAATGGGCTCTATGTCACGATGAGATATGATGCCGATGACCCCTATTTTGATTATTGAGATTTTTGATGTTTGGGGCATCGACTTTATGGGTCCCTTTCCACCATCTTTTGGATTGAATACATTTTGGTGGCTGTGGACGATGTCTCCAAGTGGGATGAGGCAGTGGCCACCAGAACGAATGGCCACAAAGTTGTGGTTAAATTCCTCCATGAAACCATTTTCTGTTGTTTTGGGTTCCCACGTGCTATAATTAGTGACGGTGGCAAACATTTTTGCAACCGATTTTTTGAGGCATTAGTGCGCAAATACATGATCACTGACAAAGTTGGCACTCTTTATCATCTCCAGACTAGTGGTCAAGTAGAGGTTTCTAATAGGGAAGTCAAACATATCCTCGAGAAAACTGTGAGGCCTGATAGGAAAGATTGGCCCACTAGGTTGGTTGATGCACTTTGGGCCTATCACACTGTATATAAGACACCCATCGGGATGTCTCCAGATAGGATTGTGTTCAGGAAAGTGTGCCATCTCTATGTTGAGTTAGAACACTGGGCTTTGTGGGCCATTAAGAAATTCAATTTTGATATGGTCAAAGCTGGTGTCCATAAAAAACTCCAACTTAATGAGTTAAAGGAGCTCCGCAATGATGCATATGAGAGCTCCAAAATTTACAAGGCTAGGACTAAGGCATTTCATGATAAACACATTTCTCGTAAGTCTTTCAAACCTCACCAAAAAGAGTGGCTGTTCAATGCCAAATTGCAGTTTTTTCCGGGTAAACTCTGGTCTCTGTGGGATGGCCCATATAAGGTTATCGAAGTATTTCTGAATGGGGCGGTTGAGATTAAAAATCCACAAGATGGTATGACCTTCAAGGTAAACGGCCAAAGATAGAAACATTATGTGGATGGCATTGAGAAAGGGGAGATGATTGAGGTTATCCACTTGACGGACCTAATATATCTTTCAGTCAAGTGTCAATACCCAAGGGTGTGGAGATTGCTTCAAAACCACCCTGGCTTGAACTTTGTATGGCAGCCCCATAGGTCAAGTGTCATGACCCAAACCCATCCTTTAGGTTCAGCATTGTAATCGGCCAGTAATCCGGGATTACCAAAGGCCTACTTAACAGTAAACAATAATAGGGGGTGGCGGAAGCCAATAATAAAATAAAATTGTCCAATGAGCTGTGAGACTTACATGAAACAAAACAACTTCATATACTATAGACAGATATTCACATAAGCCAACTCATACATGAGTACAAAACATTTACATAACCTAGGGAATTAATCCCCGTTACAAAATTAAACAAGATAAAAGATCTAAAACCAAAACTTCATAACTTTAACCACAATGCAAAAGGGGGAACCCAAAAGCCTTGACACAAGACGACTTGGAACCTCGTAGTGAGGTACGAAGGTTGGCTTAACAAAACAAGGCTTAGGTCGACGCAGCTAAGTCCGGTCTGGTGCTTGATCACCTACATTGATATATTAAAACAATGAACTAGAGCCTAGTAAATAACAATTATGTAAAGGGGTTTATGAATAATGTCCTTGCAGTAACTTAAAACAGTCAGTTTCAGTAGTGAATTAGTTCACAAAGTAGTATGTCATACATTTGAAAGTCATAATGAAATCGTAGCAGTCATACGTGGTACATCCAATAGCAAAACAGTACAGTAAGTCTTAAAAACCGAATAGTCATTTGATGGCCATCAATACAGTAAATAGTAGTTCCAAAAATTGGAACTGACAGAGATCTCTATAACAATAACAGTAAACAGTACCAGTAACAGATGCTATGTATGCCACGAATACAGTTCATAAAATAAGACAACCATTCAATTAGACAGAAAGTATCATTTTAGAAACAAAACATTTATAATTTAGAAAATACTTATAATTCCAACATATCTTTACAACATTGTTACTCACAGTTGGCTCCTTAAGACATGTGGTTAGGACGCCACGTTTGACCTATACAGACACATTAAGCACAATGGTTCAACATACATTCCAACCATATTATCAACTCATACCCTATTCAATCTATTCGTTCCCTAGTCACAAAATCTTTCTTTTCATTCATTGATTTCCATCATATTCATGAGATGCATATGCAAATGAAAAACGCTTGAAAACCATGAAATTTGAGGTCCGGAAGTTAGAAAAACGGAAAGAAAACAAATCTGAGACCATCTTGAAAACCGCACGTGCGGAGGACCTTTCCACAAGTGTAGAAACACCACCGCACGTGCGCCCCACATGTGTAATTAAAGCAGAATGCTCGGCTTGGTCTGCCCTATTTTCTGCACATGTGAGACTCACTTCCGTACATGCGGTTCTAGGTAAATGTTGTCCAAAAATTTTCTTTGAATTGGAAACTTAAGTTTTTCAAAATCCAACTTCAATGTTATAGAAATCAAGGCCCAAAATCCATAAAAACAACTTGACCTTCACACCACCCACTCCAAACAAAAATCATACTTCAAAACAAACTCAAATTTCCATGTAAGAACTCAAAACCTTGAACTTAGAATGGAAAATCATAAAACACATGAGTTTGAGTTCAAATCTTGAAAATTCATGGAGTTTCCTCCTCAATCCTCATAAACATGCAAGAGAACATGAATCTCATGAAAATATGCCATGTTCTTGAGCTAATTCTTACAATTTCTCCCTTATCTATCTTCTCTTTCAAAACTACCACGCAAGCTTAATTCCTTCTTGTTTCCACTTAGATTCTAAAGATTTGTGAGTATCACCTCTCAAATTTAAGAAATTGGAGAGGAATTCTTACCTTAATTGGTTGAATTGTAGATATCTTGCTTTGGTTTCCTCTTCCCCTCTTCTTTTCTTCTTCTTCTAGAACTCTCTAGGGTTTCTCTCTCTCTCTCTCTCTCTCTCTCTCTCTCTAATGTTGGCTCCAACAAATATCACTAACTTCCCTCCTCTTTTTTTTTTTTTTACTCACTAATTTCCTTAATCAATTATAAGCTTAGATTAAGTTATGTCAAATTCATTTAGTCCTAATCCAATTTAGTCGAAGCTAGACTAAGCTTAATTATTCTCATATGAATTAGGCCCTAATCACCTATCCAAGTATTTAATGAATTAATTTATCTATTATTATCTTATGGTTTAGTGATTCAGACAAGTCTAGTTCATGTCCTAACCATGTCTGTGCTCAATATCACTTGTCAGTTCACATAATACATGGCACATAATTAACATATAAGCACATAAGCAAGGCAAATCATAGAATTAGCAATTAATTAAAGAGGTGGTTGTTACATCCTCTCCCCCTTTGGATGTTTGGTCCTCTAAACTAGTTACCTTCCTCCAAGAAAAATGTAGGGTCTAAAGAAAAGAGGTCGGGATATCTTTTCTTCATATCGTCTTCCCTTTCCCAAGTTGCATAAATACCACTGTGATTTTGCCAATCTACTTTCAGTAATGGGATTTCCTTATTCCTGAACTTCATAACCCAATGGTTAGCAATCTCAATGGGCCGTTCTTTATACGTATAAGCCTCACTCAAAAGCACATGGGTAGGCTCAATGACATGGAAACGATCGCGAAGATAATCTCGTAACATTGAAACATGAAAGACGTTATGCATATGCTTCATATTAGAAAGAAGAGCCACTTGTTACGTTACTGGATTAATCTTCTCAATGATCTCATATGGCCCAATGTACCTAGATGCTAGCTTGCCTTTGGCTCCAAAACAAGTCTGCCGTTTCATTGGTGTCACTTTTATGAAAACAAGATCGCCCATTTCATATTCTTTATCCCGCCTACGCACATCCGCATAGTTTTTTTGTCGGCTTTGTGCTATCTTCAACCGTTGATGAATCAACTTCACTTTTTTCGTTGTTTCTTGCACAATTTTAGGCTCCAACAAAGGTCTATCTCCAACCTCAGCCTAACAAATCGGCGACCAACATTTCTTACCATATAAAGCCTCGAAAGGCACCATGCCAGTGCTTCAATGGAAACTGTTGTTGTAAGCAAATTCAGCTAGAGGTAAATGGGTTTCCCAATTTCCTTGAAAATCTAGTACACACATGCGTAACATATCCTCCAACGTTTGTATTGTCTTTTCAAATTGCCTATCGATTTGTGGATGATATGCATTGCTTAGTCTTAATTTGGTTCCCAATGCTTTTGCAAACTTTGCCAAAATCTTGAAGTGAAGTTCGGATCCCTATAAAAAACAATGGACACAGACACTCCATGCAATCTTACAATTTCATTAATATAAACTGTAGCCAACTTATTCGTATTATAAAATGTTTTCATAGGTAAGAAATGAGTAGATTTTGTCAAACGGTCAACAATAGCCCAAATTAAATCCATACCTCTATTGGAGCGAGGTAGGCCAACAGTGAAATCCATGGTAATATGCTCCCATTTCCACTCCGGTATCGATAATGGCTTGAGCAATGCCGCGGGTCGTTGATGCTCAGCTTTGACTTGTTGGCATTGTAATCACTTAGACACAAATTTAGCAATGGCGCTGTTTGGGAAACCGTGGTTGAGGCTATTATAGCCTGATTTGAGTTATTAGCCAAAAAGCCTCCAAATCAGATTTTTTTAAAAAAAAAAAAAAAGGGTCAGCGCCGGACAGTGTAGGCTGTGCCTACACTGTCACAGCCTCAAAAGTCATCATCAACGACTAAATTACCATTTTACCCCTTTACATCAATTTAAAAAATTATAAGTTAGGGACAACTTTGTCATTTTAAATTCAAACATCAATGCAACAGACTTTTCAATACAACAACTCAACTAAAAATTCATCTCATCTTCCCAAACACAAAAACTAAAATAGCCTACTAAAATAGCCAAAAAGCCAAAAGGCCTCTGAAATGGCCACTTCCCAAACGAGGCCAATATCTTTCTTCATTTCCAGCCACTAAAAATTAAGTTTCAAGTCTTGGGTACATTTTTGTAGTCCCCGAATGGATAGACAGTTTTGAACTATGAGCTTCTTGTATAACTCAATTCTTCAATTCAAGATCATTTGGTACACATAACCTTCCTTGGAATTCAACACTTCATTGTCAAAAATAAAGTTCGGCCTTGGTTTAGATTCCCGTTCATCAATCATTTTCTTTAGAAATTCATTTTGTTGTTGTTTCACTATAATCTCCTCAATGATTGTCGGTTGAGCCGTAATAGGAGCCAATGGCCCGCCTCGATCTCGCAAAACAATCTTAATTTCAAATCTTTCTATGTCTTGGAGCAATTCTTTTTGTCCGGTGAGTAAACAAGCCAAGTTCCCACTTGATTTCTGGCTAAGGGCATCGGCAACAATATTATCTTTCCCCGGATGGTACCAGATTTGTAAATCATAATCCTTAATTAGTTCTAGCCATCTCCGTTGTCTCACATTCAGCTCCTTTTGGGGTGAAAAAGTACTTGAGACTCTTGTAATCTGTATAAACTTCACATGCTGCCTCATACAGGTAGTGGCGCCAAATCTTCAAGGCAAAAACCACCATAGCAAGCTCCAAATCATGAGTTGGGTAATTCTTTTCATGTGGCCTCAGTTGGCGGGACGCATATGCAATCACTTTTCCATTCTACATCAATACACACCCCAAACTTTTATAAGAAGCATCGCTAAAAATAGTAAATCCATCCATACCTGAGGGTAATGTGAGAATTGGTGCGGTCACAAGTCGAGTCTTCAATTCTTGAAAAGCTGATTCCCTTTGATTAGTTATGGGTGCAACTCAGGTGGGTTCGGTCGGATTGGAAGGTTGTCCAAGCCCAGCCCAAGTTGTGTTGAGACCTGCCCAGGCCCGAATTGTAACCCAGGGTTGCCTGTCTAAGCCCAACCCGAGTTAAACCTGAATTGCTCGAATTGTAAATGATTTATTTATTTATTTATTTATTTTTGTGCAGCTGCTTTATTAAATTCTTAAAATTTGACTCTATTTACATTTTTGTTTATATAGAAAATTATTAATACCATTAAAACAAATAATTTATATAATGTAAGAGAGATGCCGCTATAGTAGATCTTATAATTTATGAGTAAAAAAAAGATAGTATGATTTTATGTTCTTTGTATATATAATATATATTTAATATGATTTAATAATCTAAATTACTTTAATATCATGTAATGACTAATAATTTATATGTATATTTAATATTTTTATATATCTATATATATAATTCAGGCTTCAGGTTGTTCGGGTTGTTCGACATCTTTGCCCAAGCCCGCCCAAATTTAATTCGAGCTTCTGAATTTTTGCCCAAGCCCATATTGAATTTGAAAATAACTTATCCAAGCCCTAAAAAAATTCAGGATGGATTCGGGTTGTTCGGGTTGGGCCCGCCCAAGTTGCACCCCTATGATCAGTCCATTTGAATGGTATCCCGTTTGTGTCAACTATGTAAGAGGCAAAGCAATTTTAGAGAAGTCTTTCACAAATCTACAGTAATAACTAGCCAAACCCAAGAAACTTCAGATTTTGGTAACACTGGTCGATCTAGGCTAATTTATAACTGCCTCTATCTTTTGCAGATCAACCAAAATGGCATCTTTAGTTATCACATGACCCAAAAACATCACACTATCAAGCCAGAACTCACACTTAGACAGTTTAGCATATAATTTCTTCTCACTCAAGGTTTGCAAAACAAGTCTCAAGTGATGTTCATGTTCCTCTCTACTTTTGGAATAAATCAAAATGTCATCGATAAAAACAACAACAAATTCATCGAGGAATGGCTTGAAAATTCTATTCATTAAGTCCATAAAAGCAGCTGGCGCATTAGTTACTCCGAAAGGCATAACAAGAAATTCATAGTGGTCGTACCTTATTTGAAAAGCAGTTTTCTACATCATCAACCTTGACTTTCAATTGGTGGTATCCATTTCTAAGATAAATTTTAGAAAATACTTAGGCAAACTTGCAACTGATCGAATAAGTCATCAATGCGAGGCAACAGATATTTGTTCTTCATTGTCACCTTATTCAACTCACGATAATCAATGCAGAGCCTTAAGGAACCATTTTTTTTTTTTTTTCATAAATAGGACTAAAGCGCCCTACAGTGAAGTACTTGGACAAATAAATTTCTTGTCCAATAACTTCTGTAATTGAATTTTTAACTCCTTCAGTTTAGCGATTGACATTCGATATGGAGTTTTGGAAATTGACTATGTACTCGGTATTATCTTAATAGTGAATTTGATTTCCTTGTCAATCAAATCCCTTGGCAAATCATCGAGAAAAACATCTGGGAACTCTTTGACTATCGGAATGCTGTCTACATTAGCTTTATCAATAGTAGGCATAGTCAATACACAACATAAATATCCCCTATATCCTTTTCTAATTAATTTACATGCCTTCATAGATGAAATCAAATATGGGGGAGGCACAACACCAACTCTGTTAAATGTAAATTTAGGCAAATTAGGTGGGCAAAAAACAACTTGTTTAGTTACACAATCAATGGTATCATGATATTTCGACAACCAATCCATTCCCAAGGTTACGTCAAAATGATCAATGTTCAAAGGCAACAAATCAATATATAAAAGCGTGTCCCCAACAATGTGTTCACATTCAGGATACATATATGCACAAGTCATGGACCCCCCAGTAGGTGAAGACACAGATAACAAATAATTCATTAGTTCTAGGGGTCTAGTTAATTTTCGAGAAAAAGCATATGAGACAAACGAGTGCGTAGTCCTCGAGTCAATCAAAACATAAGCATTCTGGGCACAGATATGGAGTATACCTGACACTACTGTCTCTGTATTCTGGACATCTCCCGGTACAAGGGCCAAAACTCAGCCTTGCCTCGAAGATTCTTTCCTTGATGTGGCTTTAGGGTTAGATTTCGGTGTAGAGGCTGATGCTGCAGAACTTGCCAATGGTCTGCATATGCCTTGGGGTAGGAGAGGACAATCTTTAACCATGTGACCCAGTTTGCCACAACAAAAACAAGCCCCAAAAATTTTATAACAGATCCCTTTGTGCCTTTTTCCACATTCTGGGCATGGCGATAAGAATCATTTCCTTGATTGGAGCTAGTTGTTGACCCTGTATTTTGTTTCTTATTCTGCGAGTTGTTTCGGCCCTTCTTAAAATTGAACCCTTGCTTTTTTCCCTTCTACTTAGGTACCAATGCCTTGGCTTGCTTGAGAGTTGCAATATTGGCCTCAGACACAAGAGCTCTGTCCAGAACATCGACATACTTTGTCAATTTTAGAACATTCACTCGGTTGAGCACTTCAACATTAAGTATGACTTCAAACTTTTTGGCCTTTTTATAATCAGTATTTACCATATGTGGTGCATACCGAGCAAGCTCTGTGAATTTTGCCTCATATTCAGCCCCCGACATAGTGCCTTGCTTTAACTGCTTAAACTCTGCCACTTTTCTATCTCGGACACACTGGAGAAAGTATTTTTCAAAAAAAGCCTCTTTAAATTGAGTCCAAGTTATAGAACCATTCCTATCTCGAACAAGCATCCACCATCGTTTCGTTTCTTCTTGCAATGTAAAGGTGGCTAACAAAACCTTTTGTACCTCTAAATATGGGAAGACTTCAAAAAAAATTTCAATTTCCAAGATTCATGCATTGGCTTTCAAAGAATCAAAACCTCCCCGAAAGGTTGGTGGCTTCATTTTATTAAACTTCTGTATCAAAGTGATAATCTCATCATTGTTGTTCGGCTCAACTTGGATTGGTGGGGAAGGAGGAGGTGGAAACTGTTGTCTTGGCCTTAGGAATTCTGTTAACAATTCTACCATTATTTCCAATCGATCCATTCTAGCATCTGAAGATTCTGACTCATCTACATTTCTTACATTCTCCATTGGGCTATATAAAATAGGAAATAATAAACATAAGCAAGATAGTTCTTACATTCTTATCACATTCTTATCATATATGCATACATCAAAGTCCATACATATTCACACATGTAATGCAATGCCCTAATTTCTTTTATAGGACATCCCTATAGCTCATTTTGATGTGCGTGTGCGGTATAAGTCGTGCTCTGATACTGCTCTGTCACGACCCAAACTAGACCCTTTAGGTTTAGTGTTGTAATCGATTAGTAATCCGGGATTACCAAAGGCCCACTTAATAGTAAACAATAATAGGGGCTGGCAGAAGCCAATAATAAAATAAAATCATCCAATGAGCTGTGAGACTTATATAGAACAAAACAACTTCATATATTATAGACAGATATTCCTATAAGCCAACTCATACATGAGTACAAAACATTTACATAACCTAGGGAATTAATCCCCGTAAGAAAATTAAACAAGATAAAAGATGTAAAACCAAAACTTCATAACATTAACCACATCGCAAAAAGGGCAACCCAAAAGCCTTGACACAAGGCTGCATGGAACCTCGCAGTGAGGCATGGAGGTTGGCTTAACAAAGCAAAGCTCGGGTCGACGTCGCTAAGTCCGGTCCGATGCTTGATCACCTACATTGATATATTAAAACAATGAGCTAGAGCCTAGTGAATAACAATTATGTAAAGGATTTATGCATGATGGCCTTACACTACTTTAAAGCAGTCAGTTTTAGTAGTGAATCAATTCACAAAGCAGTATGTCATACATTTCAGAGTTATAATGAAATCATAGTAGTCATATGTGGTACATCCAATAGCAGAACAGTACAGTACGTCTTAAAGACCGAACAGTCATTTGACGGTCATTAATACAGTAAACAGTAGTTCCAAGAGTTGGAACTAACAGAGATCTTTGTAATAGTAACAGTAAATAGTAGTAGTAATAGATGCTATGGATGCCATGAATACAGTTCATAAAACAAGACAATCATTCAATTAGTCAGAAAGTATCATTTCAAAAACAAATCATTTTATAATTCAGAAAATACTTATAATTCAAATATATCTTTACAACATTGTTGCTCATAGTTGGCTCCTTGAGACATGTGGTTGGGACGCGGTGTGTGACCTACACAGACACATTAAGCACAATGGTTCAACATACAGTCCAACCATATAATCAATTCATACCCTATTCGGTCTAATCGTTCTATTTGTTCCTTAGTCACGAAATCTTTCATTTTCATTCTTTAATTTCCATCATATTCATGAGATGCATGTGCAAATAAAAAACGCTTGAAAACCATGCAAACGAAGGCCCGGAAGTCAAAAAAATGAAAATAAAATGAATCCGGGACCATCCTGAAAACCACAAGTACAGAGGACCTGGCCACATGTACAAAAACACCATCGTACGTGTGCCCTACACGTGCAATTAAAGCATAATGCTCGGCTTGGTTTGCCTTATTTTTTGCACGTGCGAGACTCACTTCTGCATGTGCGGTTCTGGGTAAATGTTGTCTGAAAATCTGCTTTGAATTGGAAACTTAAGTTTTTCAAAATCCAACTTCAATTTAATAGAAATCAAGGCCTAAAATCCATAAAAACAACTTGAACTTCACACCACCAACTCCAAACAAAAATCATACTTCAAAATAAACTCAAATTTCCATGTAAGAATTCAAAACCTTGAACTTAGAATGGAAAATCATAAAACACATGAGTTTGAGTTCAAATCTTGAAAATTCATGGAGTTTCCTCCTCAATTCTCATAAACATGCAAGAAAACATGAATCTCATGAAAATATGCCATGTTCTTGAGCTAATTCTTACAATTTCTCCCTTATCTATCTTCTCTTTCAAAACTACTACTCAAGCTTCATTCCTTCTTGTTTCCACTTAGATTCCAAAGATTTGTGAGTATCACCTCTCAAATTCAAGAAATTGGAGAAGAATTCTTACCTTAATTGGTTGAATTGTAGAGATCTTGCTTGGTTTCCTCTTCCCCTCTTCCTTTCTTCTTTCTCTAGAACTCTCTAGGGTTTCTCTCTCTCTCTGCCTCTCTCTCTCTCTCTCTGTCTCTCTCTCTAATGTTGACTCCAACAAATATCACTAACTCCCCTACTCCTCTCTTTCTTTTATTTACTCTCTAATTTCCTTAATCAATTATAATTTAAAATTAAGTTATGTCAAATTCACTTAGACCTAATCCAATTTAGTCTAAGCTAGACTAAGCTTAATTATTCTTATGAGACTAGCTTTATGCGCCTCAATTCTGAATATCGAATCAACCTAATCTGTCACCCTATTGGAGAATGGAAAAAGTTACAAACATTGTTACAGAGAAAAGTAATACCCATGGTTTTTGCATGAATATTATACCTTTATTGAGCTTTTAAATGTTTTCAAAGAGTTATTCTTATTCTGAATATGAAATAAAGGTACAAGCTGGGCTGGGGATTGAATGAATGTAGCTGTGTAAAAGAAAATAATAATAATAATAATAAATTAAATTTTTTTTTAAAAAAAAAAGCACACCGCACGTGTAACCCAAATGGGTGCACGAGTGGAAAGTCCAAGCATTAGGCACTTGAGCAGAGGCCTAGCGCGCATGGGCGGCCCAAGCCCAAAAGTATTTTGCTTAAGCGCCGCCAGAGCGGCTCAATTCCGACGTTGGAGTGGCCTAATATTCACTGCATGTGTGGCCCACATGGATGCACGAGTGGTCCATCAAAAAAATTAAAATAAAATAAAATTTGGCGCACGAACGGAGGCCCAAACCGCATGAGCGACCCAAGCCCTAAACTATTCTGCTTCATAGCCGCTAGTGCGGCTCATAATTCACCGCACGTGCAGCCCACATAGGAGCACGAGCAGTTTGTCAAAAAAAAAAAAAATCGTGCATTTTATTTATTTATTTTTATTTACTTATTTTATTTCTCTTTCTTCAAAAAAAAAATTTGTGCATTATTTATTTATTTATTTGTATTTACTTATTTTATTTCTCTTTATTCAAATATATATATCTTTAAACCAAACCCTAGCCCTCTTTTGACTATCTTTTCCTAGCACACACTCTCTTTACCTTATCATCTTCTTTACTCTCTCTCTCTCTCTCTAAATTCCACAAACTCACAAACCTATCAAACCCCACCATCACCAACCCTTCTTCCTTCAACCTACACCCAACCTTTCCTCACCACTATCTTTCCTCCAGAGCATCACCATCTTCTCCAACCGGCAACCTTCCAATGGCCATTTTTTTCTAGCGGATCTTACATCTTCTCTTCTTCATCCTTTTTCTTCATACTTTTTCAAGCTAATCACCATCTTTTTGTTTAGATTTCTTAGTTTTCACTTGTAATATTAATACATTGGTATTTTAATGGTAGTTTTTGAGTATTGTTCATTATCATCATCATCCTCACATATGGAAAAAAAATAAAAAAATTTATGCTAGAACCTAGAAAGCTCGATACCTGGACTTACCATTATTCTAAGGAATTTAGTATAGTTTAGTGTTTATTTTTGGTGTGTCGAACGACCCATCATCAATCAACACAAAAGCAAAAGGAAGTCAGCGATCGACAACCTCTATTTCATAACCTCGACACCCCTGGTTCAACACAACCTCACCACTAACAGGTGACTCTACCCTGAGTGGATATACTAACTAAGCCATTTCTAACCCCAATGCTGATGCGAATGCAGATGAAATGAAAGAACGTGATGCACCAGTATCAATCAACACATTGCCAATAGAATTACATAACAAGAAGTTACCTCTCAGTACTGAAGGTGCTGGTAACAAATCTTGCATGGTAACAACATACACATGCCTTGTAGGTCTCTGCTCTATCTACCTACCCCTCGGAGCATAAGTCTAATGCACAGATTGAGCCAAAGAGGCTCCCTGATTGGCCTTTGAGGCCTGTGCTGCTGTACAGGCTGACGACTTAGCGTTTGCCTCAAACCAGATGCACCAGATGTGCCTTCTGCCTGAGGGAAAAACCTCATCAA
Organism: Camellia granthamiana; assembly: GCA_036172215.1. NCBI lineage: Eukaryota > Viridiplantae > Streptophyta > Magnoliopsida > Ericales > Theaceae > Camellia > Camellia granthamiana. Next base: position 3,368,038 of record JAXFYN010000019.1, on the reverse strand, counting down.
GTGCCCCGACTGCCCACACTGATAATAGGTAGATGACTGCCTACTCCTCTGACTCTGGCTCTGGCTCTGAGAACAAGCCGCAGACGGTGCAGATTATTACTCTACACCTCTCTATGGGCAAACTACAGACTTGTGGCCCAGCTGACCACACTTGAAACAAGTGATCCCTTCCCAAGCACCTCTTCCATAACTCAAACTCGATATCGGAAAAACGGACCTAGACTGTATTCCCTAGGACTGTTGTGGGTTGGAACCTGTAGACACCCCATTTTTGACCGCCCTTAAGACTTGGGCGCTACTGATGGTTTACTCGGTAATGAAGGTGTGCAGGGCAAAGGTTCAGTTTCTTTGGCAAGGAGAGAGAGTCAAATCTCAACTTCATACCCCTTTTGGACCAAAACAATCTTGATCGAAAGATTTTAGACCTTGAAACCCTCTCTTTCAAAATATTTTGAAAATAAAGTTCCTACGATGTTCCGACGCTCGCATTTCGTTAAATGTTGCGCTTTTCGGTAAACTGAGCAAGGACGAAGTGGAAATGAATGAAAGAGAGTTGAAATCTTTGAAAATTCTTTCAAAACACCTTGTTTAGGGGTTTGGAGTTGAGGAAAATTGGAGAAGAGGGAAGAAACCAAGTTGAAGAAGAAGGTGGGTTTGAATCGCTAAGAGAGAGAGAGCCGAGCGGTCCTCATTAAATCACACCTGTCTGTCTATACACTTGGATTTTATCTATGAGGCCACCACCGTTGGAAATCTTACTTCTGGGGCTTCATTTTGCACTCAACAATCTCCTAAAGCCATCCGGACAGGGGAGATATGATTGGTTGAAGTAGGGCATCAATCCGGTTGGACCGAATCTGCGCGGCTTCACCAAAACATGCATAACTTTTTGCACAGTTGGAATTTTGATGCAAGGTTGGTGCCATTGGAAAGCTAACTTCTGGGGCTTTATTTTAGACACTAGCCGATCACTTTTTGGCCTTGGAGACCACCCTCCGACCACCTTTCTTTCCGGCCGACCATAAAAAGTAGCTGGCCGACCACCTGACCCTTTTGACCCGGTTGGCCGACCAGGGCAAGTGGTCGGCCGACCGCCTGAACTGGTCGACTTACTCCCTCCAGTTCTGTCTCTGTGAGTTGTTGCCAGCTGTGCCAGCTGGGAGGCACAGATTACATCCTCCATACACGTGTATGGAGGATCTTTGGCCTTGGTTTTTAGCTTCTTTGAGAAGCTAAGGCCTTGTATCTCTATAAAGGAGGGCCTCCCCCTCCTTTGTGAAGGTTCAGAAATTGTTTAAGGCTTATACATACACCTCTCCCTATATCTCTCTATTAGGTGTTCTAAAGCCCCTTGTTCTTGCACCATTGCATATCACCTCTTAGCCTAACACCTCCAACATCAACCTAAGCACCTTGGAGCTGGTTTTCAGAGGTTGAAGGTGTGCTATTTTGGTCCAGAAGCTGCTGGTCCCTTTGGCTACAAGGGTAACACTCTCTTTTCCTTTTCTTAGCATTGTTTTGCTTCATCTTTTAGCCATACTTGCAAGCATATTTGGGCTTTGTCATAAACTGAAAAAAGTCTTATTTTGAGATTCTTAACATGTTTGTTTAAGACCATGTTTCTGTTTGGGGTCATCTACCCCCTTGCATGCTTCATTCCCCTTTGTTTTGAGCCATGCATTAGGGCCTTTGTGTTGAGCTTTGTTGTCCCTTTTGACCACTGAAATCCAGTGGATTTTCAGTGGTTATTATGTATTTTTGAGCACCAAAATCAGAGAGGGGTGACCCTCTCACCCCTTGCCTTGTTTACTAGCATTTTTGGCCTAACAAAGGAGCCTTTGTGTGCATGCTTCCAAGCCTCATTTCAGGCCCTTTTCAGTGAGTTTTAGGGCCTGCATAACCTCTATCCAGAGGTGGTCTTGCCATATTAGGTGTCCCCCTTGCATGTGTAGAATAACCCTCTTCATAGCATATCAAAGGAGCATCTCATTCTTGCACACATAGACCATATTTCAGTGGGTTTTTGGGGTTTATTTGGCATGTCATACCTCTAAATTTTGGTGGTTTAGTGGCCTCTTGAATGCTTAATATACTTGTAGTGTAAACCCTCTTCACTAGCTTGTATTGCATGTTGTTTTGGCCCTTGATTCTAGCACTTTTTGGCCATGCCTTAAACTGATTTTATTCATGATTTGGGCTACCTTAGCTCTGTTTTGAGGTCCCATGGTCGAATGATGCTTGCCATGTATGCTTGTAGTGTAATAGCCATGCCTAGCTTTGAGTTTTGAAGCCTGTTGCATGCTTATATTGAGGTGTTTGCATGTTTTAGTATCATTGTGTATGATATTTCAGAGCTTATTCATTCGCCATCTTCCCATGTTTATCACTCTTTAACTGCATTTGAGAGTTGTGCTTGTATGCCCCATTTATGAGCCATTGCATGAGTTTCATTTTTGCGCACTTCAAGACATCATCTTAGTCCATTTTGCCACTGTTTTGGGCCTGCATAGGGACTGTTTGTGGCTGGTTTGGTCATTTGGGCATTGCTTTGTATACCTCTAGTGTAATCCACTTCACTAGTTTCGGTATTTGGGCCACCTAGCATGCATTGTATGAGGTGTTTGCATGATTCGGGACCCTTTCGTATGTCATTTCAGAGTTGGAAAATGTGTTGTTGTGTGCTATATTTCATCCCTTGCCATGCTTTGGTAGAGTTGCATTTGGTGCCTTAGGTTTGGTCCCTCGCATTGTGCATGTTTGCATAAGTGTTGTTGCCTTAATTTCATCATGATTGGCCACTGATTTGGGTGTGGCCAAGGCTCACCCATCTTAGTTTAAGTCCATCTTGCATTGTATATGCCATTTAGTCCATGTTGTTGCATGATTGACCATTGCATTGTGTATGCCTTGATCATTTCATTGTTAGTCTCCATGTGTGCATTGCGTATGCCATATAGTTTTCATGTGCATTGAGTATGCCATTGATTATTTCATAGCATTGTGTATGCTAGTAGCATGTTTGCATATCATCATTTGCATGTTTGCATCATTTAGTGGCATTATGTTTAGGTTGCATTCATGCATGTCATGTGTATTGCATTGTGTTTGGAGTAGGGTTTAGTCCAAACACGGGAAACGAGGGACGTTTCATACTCCAAGTGATGAAACGTGCCTCGATTCTCGGTCGCCGACACTTCGGATTACCCATGATGGAGTTTAGGCCTTGTTGTGTCTATGTGTGCATTCATCTTACATCAAGTCGTGCAATCCGACTCCTCGGCCATCATGTATCGAGATACGTGATTGGTGGCACGAGGATCGAGGACTACACTCCCTAGAGCTTATGCAATGACGGGGAGAGTGGTCATGCATACATATGTTGAAAATACTTTGCCATGCCCCTTTCTTGCTCTCCGTTGTAGCAAACTGAAAACCAGCAGCAAAAACTGGTCAGCAGCCTTCTGAAGCTTTGTACAGTGTTCCGGGACTAGTTGCAAACAGAGGCAAATCGGGCCATTGCGATGGATTTCCCGACAAGGCAACTCGAGCATGCATGCATCCCTATCATTCGGAACAAAGTTGAGGCAGTCCGTTTTTGTTTAATTTGCATGCTAGCTTATTTATCTTAGTTAATTTGTTAATTAATTAGGGTTATGTAATAATTAGTTGTAATTCGTTATTCATTCGGTTGTGTATTATTTATTCGGACCCTCCGAGGAGGGCAATGTTGTAATAAGTGTGCGTGTGTGTGATGCATGTCTTCCAACCCCACGTCTTTCTCCCTTTTATTTACCAGCTTATGATGGTTAGTTTTAGGGCATGTTTCAATTAGCATCTATATGTTCGCATGTTTGCATTCATTCATCTGTATTGCATGCACCGGGCTCGGCGCATCATACTAACTGCATTGTATTTCAATTCCGAGTTGAATACGTGTATCAGTTGTTGCATTTCATATGCCATTTTAGAATAGCCGAGCCTATCTTAGTTGTATTTTTGCATGTGTTACATTAGGCATTCCAGCATAGTTAGGATTCATGTATGATTTCTAATTAGCTTCTTTCTTTGGATCGGAGTACTTGGTAAGTGTTTATGCTTTAGCATCCTTGCATGTGTGTGAGTGACTGCCATGATAGCATGTTTACCATGAGGCTAATTGCTTATGTGATATACCTGCCTGAATGCCTATGGGTGAAGGTTGGGTTACTTAAATTGGAACAATTCATTGATTGCGAGTTTTAAGCCCACTAGATAGTGGCAAATCACCATGTTTTCTAAGCCTACTTGCGAGTAGCAAACCGCTTTCAAAGAACAAACATGAAATGTTTTGTTCCAACTCAGGCGATCCAGTCTATACTTGTATGCTGCGTGCATCACATAGTAATTCTAGGCTAATAAACCGGAATAAGAGCACATAATGTTTTCAAAACTCGATATCATGGTTAGTAGAGGCCGATCTTTGATCGGGCGAGCGGGGGTGCTCACGAAGTGACCTTTCCCAATCGTACCCAAGTTCCCGAGCCGAGGCAACTTTGGTGATGACGGACACGTGGCCTTAGGCACGAGTCAGGGTTTCCTAAATTCCCCAAGAACAAAATATTTAGGTGGTGACTCTGTATCTGGCAAAGCAGTCCATGTTTGGCACTTCTTTCTAAAAATCAGTTTTTCAAAACGATTTGCTGGATTTGGACTCTTTGATGATTCATCGGTCTTGCATTGCACTCTACGAGATTAGATACAAGACTGTGACATTGAGTCTGAACTGTAGTGAGCCCAATGAACAAAACGGAATTTTTCCTGGGACGATTGGGGACGTCTATAAAACCCCTCTGCCTCTTACTGTCCCTAGTCTCCCCCTAAACCTCCTAACTCTTCTGCTTGGATCCTCTCATCCTCTCCTCCTTAACTTGAATCACAGTTTCTAAGTGAGCCACTGCCTCAACAAGACGATTGTAATCCCTAATCACGGACGTGGCCACCTTGAAAAGAAGTTTGGTCATCAATCTCTTCTTAAACTCCAAGCAACAATGTTTTTGAGTTGCTACAAGTTTCGGTGCAAATCTCGACAGACTAGTAAAGGCGGCTTCAAACTCTGTCATCGGTGTGTTAAGTTGCTTGAGCTTCAAAAACTGCTCTCTTAACTTCTCCCTAATAGTGGAAGGCAAAAACTTGTCTTGGAAGCCATTGACAAAAGTCTCCCAAGTCGCCCCAACGTGCCCATGTGCAAACTTCCACCACTGACCTGCATCTCTCTTCAATTGGAAGGATGCCAAGGTCACTCTCAGCCCGTCGTCCTTAATGCCAAGCATCTCGAACATCTTCACCATCTACTCCAACCATTCATCCGTCTTCAGTTGCTTCTTCGGATCTCCCAAAAAATCGTTCGGATTAAACTGGAAGAACTCCCTCTTCAGAAAGGATGGCCCTGCCTCAGCTATTTCGGCCTAGACTTAATTCTCAACTCTGAGAATGTTCATGGATTCCCGCAAAACTCTAACTATTTCACAGGCTAAAGCGCTTATGGCCTGCTGACCATCCAGTTCGGGGACATTGGCCTGACCAACCCCTTTCTCTTGTGTTGGAATATCATCTGGTAACGGCACCTCTTGTCGTCTAGGCTTGCCACGCCTAACACCACCACGTCCACGTCTTGACATCCTAATGAAGGTAATACTAGAGATTAGTACATTTACAAATGTCCCAAAGCTACCTTACTCATGTCCTGAAATGGCGGACAATAATTAGTTCACTTCACATAAGCACGTAGTCACATAAACACATACAAATTTCATTTCTACATAATGATCATCTCGCGACGTTGCTAGAGTTCCAGTTAGAAATAGCAGTGGTCAAGTGCTCTTCTAACAGGACTTCTAGAAACTCATAGACCCAATCAACATCTTAGAAATTAAATCTCATACCCACTTAGTCACATGAGCATGTTATCACATAGCATACCAGATTATTCCTAACATCATTTGACAAGGAAACCCATCGTGGTAAAAATGACATCCCACGATCCCAAAGTATTCAAACCCGGTAGCTCTGATACCAAGTTGTAACGCCCTGAATATATAACAACAAACCATCTCACAATAATTACCAATTAACAATACATTTCAAAATATGATATCTTTCCATACATATGATTTCCCTTATACAAAAGTGTAGCACATGCAATTATACATTCATAAGCCCTAACCTTGAATCTACAGCATTTGTCATGAGCAAGTAATATGAAATGATAGTTAAACATTTATAGTAATGCCCTATTGGCTACATCTTTCCAAGACGGTGCTTGGTTATAACAAAAGTGAGTTCAAACTCAATGCAAATAAAGCCCCGGGCTTGCGTATAATAATTACAACAGTAACAAAAAATAGAAGCTCTTGGTTCCAAGTCCTTCGACATATCATCAGCACTTCAAAATGGTTTTCCACATAGGGTGAGCCAAAGACCAGTGAAGATACTCTAACACTGTGTATGAATCTTAACAGAGTTATAAGGTGAATTCATATGCAATGCTCGTGCCAAAACATTTTCATTTCTCTGTCCAAACCATGCGATGCCAAGTTCATATCTTAATTCATGATATCATTTCCTTTACAATAGAAAATAGAGCGGTGGATAGAACACTGGGAATCTCTAGGACATGTCTACAAGTATGCTACAAGCACTACTAATTTGTCATTTTTACCGGTATTAATTGGAAGGCTCAACACCTAGCATAGGTTTCTAGACTTTCACCAAGGACATACAGGCCAACATAGTACTATAACTACACTCCTACCTAGATTCACCAAGGTATTCACCCCTTTTTCTCAAAACAACAATGTTTTCAATGAGTTAAGTATGTTACAATGGTCAATGCAAATGAATGAGAAAATAGTTTCAATTCACCTAATTCTCATGCAATTTCTACAATAATCATAGCTATCCTTCACCGATAGCCCAAAACAAATATCTCTAAACAGATAAATAATTTCCAATACGGATATACTTTTCAAAATCACAAGACATAAGTGATAATACATATCCAACTCCATCATCATCATTCCAATTCCATGAAACCAACATCAATTCCATTTTCTCCTTACAGAATCAAATTCTCACAATTTAGGGCAAAAATCCTCTTTCTTTAAAAATCAATCTCCATGGATAAAATCCACCATCTATCACAACTCAGCCATTTTTACAAAGCCACAATCATATACAAGAACCCATTTTGACAACCCCTATGTTGAATCTTTAACCTAAAACCCTAGATTTTGTTTAAAATTCCCCAAACCACAACATAGCTTAGAATCAAATAACTAGGTTAAAAACCATACAAAGTGTCAAAGTAATCCCTACCTCAAAGCATGAAGACAAGGGAGAGAGAGAAGAAACTTTGATGAAACCGAAAATTAACTTTGTTTCCGATCAAAAGGAAGTTCTAGGCAAGCTCTACCTTTTTCCCCAGAGGACAATGTTGTAGAAATCAACAGATCAATGTGTATTTGAGGTTTTAGAGATGGTTTCTAGAAAAGAAAAAAGGAGATCTAGGTTTTGGAAGGTTTAGAAAGAGAGAGATAAGAAAATGACTCAGAAAGTGTGTTTCTCAGGCTAATATATGCGCAGACTGATAGAGTGCATGAATGGTCGCTGGAGCGACCAGACACAAACGAAGACACCGCTCGAGCACACAATGCACCCTCGTAGTAGTTCAGACCTGTAAAAGTTTGCTCGAGCGCAAGAAGCATCGCTCAAGCGTAGAAACCAAACTCTCAGTTATTTTGCAGATTGTAAAAGATAGCTCGAGCGCAACAATCATCGCTTGAGCGAACGAGCAAAATTTTGGGCAACACAATTTTGAAAAGGCTAACTCCCAACCTATTTCAACATGACCAAGGCACTCCAATAGCCAAGATCAACAAGGAATAAGATGAAAAAAGACATGAACAACTATACAAAGCAAGATATCTTAAATCCAAAATGATAAGCAGGTCGGGTCTAAACCGAAATCGTTATATGTAACTTGTTCAATTTTTCACTAAAAAAATAGGCAACAATTGTGTTTTTAAAAATAAATCATATATTTTTTAATAACAAACATAATAAATTGAACAAGCTACAGTCATCGGATTATCCTTTTTTTTTTTGGGTGGATGAAATAAACGAAGTGCCTGACCAAATGAATGGTTCGGATCATTGAAACGGGGCTCGTAGTGGGCTTTGCGAGCCCAAACAACGCCATCCATTCCAAAATCTAGACTGGAGGGGATCTTATTCCTTATATGATAAGAGTAATGATATGGAAACATAAAAACTGTATATAAAACCAATGGAGAATTATATGGTATACACCCCTTAAAAATGTATGTACCATATGCCCTCCAATTACGACATTTGTGATTTTTGGTAATCTAAAAGGTCTTTAGCTATGTCTCATGTGGCGTTTGATTATAATTTTTTTTTTATATTTTAATTATGACTAAATAGGATTTTGTTATGACATTTGTGATAAGTAACATCACAAATGTCTTGACTTACATATGTAGCATTACCCAAAATGAATACACAATTTTGTAATACTTCAATATTGTAATTTTAAAACAAAAATTCATCAAGATTGTTTATATTTTCAAAATTGCCACAATTACATCATTTTTGTAAAAAATTATATATATATTTTGTATTAATATATTTTTTCATTTAATAATCACAAAATTTATGGCATAAAATGGATTTGGCATTGATGATGGACAACACATAAAAGTTAGCATAGGCCAAAAGCAGTGTGTTTGGCTTAGGAACGTAGACCTGATGAGAAGTTCAAAAATATTCATCAAACTATGTCGTTTAGGGACACAACACCAATGCTGGCCTCACAACACCCACCCTACCTCCATAAATTAAATGAAATACAATAAGGAAAACATATTAAGATTTTGAATCCACCACTAATCTCGTAATTGGGAGTTATTGTATTAATTTGCAGAAAATTATTAATTTGGTTGGCCTAGATACTTTGTAAAATAATTTGTGTCAGCAGCACGAATGTAACGCCCCCAAAATATTGGCATTTGATATATCCAGATTAACTTATATATGTAGTCCAAACCCCATTACTTCCAATTGCTAACATACAAGAGCATCGAGTATTATAGACATTTCATTAACCAATATTCATACTAAATCCTCATCCTTCCCTTAATAATATTAGACGCGAGATTTAACAAAAGAGTGACCACATGCATTAATATTTTCTATTTAATAGCTTAGCCACCTTGGAAATGACTCAGCCAAAGGTAGGGTCCAGTAACTAGAAGTGCACCGCACATCGCGTGGTATCCAATGTGCCCTTGACAGCTCTTGAAAATTTGGAGGACCAAGTGCCTCCCATGCCCGATCGTACTCATAACCGCAAGAAGTTTCCAAAGTGAACATCCTCTGGTTGATAGAACAATGTCAGGAAAATGGATGCACAACATCAGTAAAAGGATTGGCTCTAAGGACTAGGCATAGGGGTCTTAGTATGAACCCTTCAACTGTCGGCGGACTACTCGAGCTGCTCTCGCGGTGAGAGCGGGTCACTACATGTCGGCTGGGGGCCAGACTAGGAACGGCTCCTCGCATGGCCTTCCCCGATAGTGAACAGTTAACTTAGAACTAGTACGGATAAGGAGAATCCGAGTGCTTAAATAAAACAAAGCTTTGCGATGGTTCGAACGGATACTCACGCAATGTGATTTCTGCCCAGTGCTTTGAATCTCAAAGTGAACAAATTCAACCAAGCGCAAGTAAACTATGGGAGTAACTATGACTCTCTTAAGGTAGCCAAATGTCTCGTCTCGTCATCTAATTTGTGACATGCATGCATGGATTAACAAGATTCCCATTGTCCCTGTGTATTATCTAGTGAAACCAAAGCTAAGGAAATAGGCTTGGCAGAATTAGCGGGGAAGAAAGACCGCGTTGAGCTTGACTCTAGTCCGTCTTTATGAAATGACTTGGGAGGTGTAAGATAAGTTGGAGCTGAAAACGAAAAAAGCAAAAGAACACTACTTTTAACGTTATTTTACTCATTTCGTGAATCAGAGGCGGGGCACTCCCCCTCTTTTTGGACCCAAGGCTTGCTTCGGCGGGCCGATCCAGGCGGAAGACATTGTTAGGTGGGGAGTTTGGTTATTGCGGCACATTTGTTAAAAGATAATGCAGGTGCCTTAAGATGAGATCAACGAGAACAAAAATCTCGTGTGGAACAGAAGGGTAAAAGCTCATTTGATTTTGATTTCCAGTACAAATACAAATGGTGAAAGCATGACCTAACGATCCTTTAGACCTTTAAAATTTGAAGCTAGAGGTGTCAAAAAAGTTACTACAGGGATAATTGGCTTGTGGCAACCAAGCGTTCATAAAGACGTTGCTTTTTTATCCTTCAATATCGGTTCTTCCTACCATTGTGAAATAGAATTCACCAAGTGTTAGATTGTTCACCCACCAATAGGGAATGTGAGTTGAATTTAGATCGTCATGAGACATGTTAGTTTTACCCTACTGACGATAGTGTTGCAATAGTAATTCTACCTAGTATGAGAGAAACTGTTGATTCGCACAATTGGTCATTGTGCTTGGTTGAAAAGTCAGTGGCGCGAAGTTACTGTGCACTGGATTATGACTAAATGCCTCTAAGTCAGAATTTAGGCTAGAAGTGACGCATGGGCCCACTGCTTGCTTGCCGACCCGTAGCAGAGGCTACTTGGCCCCTAAAGGTACGAGTTAATAGGGTGGATGAGATGTGTAAGCTTCCTTGAAGTACAATTCCTATCTTAAGCAGCAAGTAGAATCCTTTGTAGATGACTTAAATATGCGACGGAGTATTGTAAGTGGCAAAGTGTCCTTGTTGCGATGATCTAATAAGATTCATCCCTACTTCGCTCTGATTCGTCATTCTTCCTCTCTTCCTTCGCATCCTCCACCCACAACCAATCACCCTCGAGGTTTTGGAAAAAATAATATAGCCAAGTATGTGCATGCCGAAACGAAATGCCTAAGGCCTAAGGGGATTGCTAACACTTTACAATGAGTTGTGCGTCAACAAGATATGATAAACGAAGGCCAGCAACTAAGCAGCCTAGGCTACGAGCTTGCTGGCATGCAGGCGGCTTAGGCTGCGACACTTGGCAAGGCCACAACCTGTGGCCTGGGTTGCGGCCTGGGCACGACAAGCTTGCTACCTAGTTGGCCACTTGACGTGGCCTTGTCAAGCATGTCTTAGGCATGTCTTGGCATTCTAGTTTGGACACATGGCGAATGACACTCAGTGTAACCTATGGCCTATTTTCAATTAAAAAGTCTAAAATATGGGTCATTCTTAGAAACAATCAATTTTGCTAAAATGAGGTTTGGTTGTGCAACATCTATCATTTTGTGTGTACATAATGTTGTTGGATGAAGCACCAACAATGCAAACTTAGTTTGGCAACAAGATACAAAAGCATGCCCACAATGTGAAGGCAATCCAACGATGAACGGCTAATTGATAATATTAGTATGCCGCTGCACATCAAACCGCAATCAATTCTTGTCTCATCATCATCTTCTCCAAATGTAAATTATTGCATGTCGCAATGCACTAGTTGTTTTCTATCACTTATTGTGTATTTTTTTTGCTTTGTTCGACAATGTATCGTATTTTGTACATTTTTACCGCTTTATTGAAGATGATTTTGAAAATGATTCTTTCATATTTTTACCTAAATCATGCTGTTTAATTAATAATGCACTTGTATTAATTTTAAATTTCATTTCATTTTTTTTTTGTTTTTTGTTTTTTACTATTTTTTCTAGAAATTTTCTTATTTTTATGATTATTTATTAATTTATTCAAAATGAAATTAAGAGAAGTAATAATTAAAAAAATAATTCAAAAATTACTATAATTACTAGTGCCTCATCCTTTAATTATTGGAAACACTTCTACTATTTTTTTCACTATTTTTACTAATTTTTATTATTTTTTACATATTTAAATAGAAATAAATTAAAATAAATTATTCTAATAGCCAAATTTAATTTTTTTAATGGTGTCTTTATTTATTTTCTTTAAGTTATGATTGAAAATTAATTAAAGAAAATTATATTTTAAAAAAAAAAAAAAAAAAAAAAACTTCATTATGACACCTCAAGCATTGGTCATGTTTCCTCCAACCGGATAAAAAAGGCTTAAGAAGCTATTATAATAGGGTGTACCTCCCTCAAGGTTGGCAAGCAAGGCCACACCTTACCCATGCCAGGGTGCTCACTGGGCATCATCGTGCTTGGTTTATGGCATTGAAACTCCATAGGTAAGCATGGGATGTGTTTAGTGGCGGCCTGTAGTGGTCGAGATGGCATGGCCGCCTTCGCTTGCAGCACGGCATGCCATGCACACACCCAGGGCTGTAGCCTCGGCATGCTAGCATGGAGTACGCGCGTCTAGGGCTGCGGCCTTGCTCGCGGCCTGGTCGACATGGCAACCTAGCATGTCCACGGCCTGGGGCGCAGTCCGGGCAGCGTGGCATCCTGGCATGCGCTCGACCAAGTTTGTGACCTGGTAGGAATGATAGCATGGCATGGACACGGCCTTGGCAACATGGCAGCCTAGCATGTGTATGACCAGGGCCGTGCCTTCGGCTATGGCTTGAGCTACATTGCAGCCTGGCATGCGCGTGGCTTGACGGCATAGCAACTAGTCATACGCGCAACCAAGACTGCGACATGGCAACCTAGCATACTCGTTGCAGCGTAGCATCCTGGCATGCATATGGCCTGGGTGTAATGGCAACCTAGTATGCACGCGGCCACAGTCGTCTCCCCGCGGTCCAACCCACCCTGCATTCTCTTGGCTATAGGTTCCCTCTCGGCGGGGTCCCTTATCCTCTCAATCTCTATTTAGGGCGCGGCCCTAGCAGTTCCTCCGCGCTCCATACTAACTTGCAATCTCTTGGCTGCAGGTTCTCCTTCCACAGGGTCCCCCGTCCCCCCAGTCCCTCGTTCGCACGGGGCCACAACCGTTCCTTCAGGGTCCAAACCACCCTTTAGTCTATTGGTTGTAGGTTCTTTCTAGGCGGAGTCCCCTTTCCTGGTCCTTAGTATACGCGCGACCACAATTGTTCCCTCACGGTCCTAACCACCCTACTGTCTCTTGGCTATAGGTTTTCCTTCCACGGAGTCCTTTCTCCAAGTCCCGAGTATGCACATGGCCACAGCCATTTTCCTGTAGTTCAAGCCACCCTGTAGTCTCTTGGCTATAGGCTCCCCTTCCATGGGGTGCCCCCTCGTCCCACCTACCATCATTTTTCTTGTCTCCCACCAAAATCCCAATTGAAATTGCCAGCTTATCATTTTCAATGAGGCTTGGCAATGCCAAAAGTTGGGTAACGATTTACCTAGGGGCTATGGTCAGGCGTGCCTATTGGCATGTCTTGCACCATCCAATAGCGTCGAAATGCTAATGATCTTGCAAGAAAAGTGACATTGGGCTGCTTTTGTGATGCCAAGCCATGGTTCGAACTTCAACGATCAGTGGCGTGACGATGCCATTGGCCAGTGTGAGATGTGTTTGGGGCTTACCTTGCCTTGCGAACGGGTTTGTCGGTGCTTAGCTAATGGAGTTGCCTTATTACAACCATGCAATGTTTTCTCCCGCAGGGTCCTTCCTTATTTCTTTTTTCTCACCAATCCCCTTTGTAATTGCCATCCTATCATTTTCAAAGCGGCTTGGCAATTCCAAAAGTTGTGTGGCAAGTTGCCTTGGAGCTATAGTCAAGTGTGCCTATTAGCACGTCTCGCACTATCTAATGACATCAAAATAGTAATGATCTTGCAAGAAAAGTGACCTTGGGCTACTTCTGTGATGCCAAGCCATAGTCCAAACTTCAACAATCGGCAGTGTGGAATACCATTGACCAGTGCGAGACATGTTGGGGCTTGCCTTGCCTTGCCTTGCCTAACTCTAATTTTTTTAAAATTTGAGAATTTCTAGTTTTAGAAAGATTTTGACTGAAGTTTGAATTTACCCCACTAAAAAATGCTTGAAAATCCTTACAAATCACAAAACTAATGGAAGTTCTATCAAGTTTCAGACTTGTGCCAATTATAAATTAAAATCCTTAAATTGCAAGATAAACAACTACAATTCAAAATTTATAGAAGTTACATAACAGATTACCAAGCCAATGAAACATAGATAAATAAATATAAAAAAGACATACCAAACGAAAATTCTGAATCACAGTAAAAATGACAATATACACTTGATCAACAAAACAAGATGATGATAATAACAATAATAATAATAATAAATATATATAAAAAAAAGGAAGAAGTTTGCCTCTATCCCGCTCTATTAGTAATATTTTTTCCAACAACCATATTTTGAATGTACAATCCAGAGTTTAGGAATGTGTGTTATTTTACAGTACTCCCCACCTTGTATGCTAGGATTCAGCTTTGAAACTAATTCATCTGTCAGATCAACCAACTCAAGATGTTTAAGATTGGATAGATATTCAATGCCAAAGGGCAACTCCTCAACCAATTTGCAATCTGCAATTAATAGATTTTCTAGACGAGGCATCCCGCTTTCCTCCACTGTCACCCATCTCAAACCTTTTAAACTAGTAAGACCTAACTGCGTAAGGCTCTAAAACTTACCAGCCTTGAAACACAATCCTTGTCCTTCATACGTGTGATGCCCGATTCTACACTATTGGTTGCAGTCAAAGGAGAGTCACTAATGAGTCTTATGGTCAATAATCAAGTAAGATCGCAGATCGTCGGAGGAGTCAAATAGCCTACCTTCTAAGTCCAGCTTTCTTAGGCAGCGCACTACCCTTTTGACAGATCTTAAAAGGTATTGACACAAGGTCTCATAAGCAACGATAAGGTTCATACATAGAATATAAATACATAACAACCACAAATATACTTAATTCAAAAGATTGTTCCATTACATTACATCCCCAAAAAAAAGAAGTTTAAAACTTCACATGAGTCTTACAAAATAACAAAAGGAAATTTCTAGCTTTCCTAAGATAGCCAAAAGTCTTCGAAGGTTTCTGGCTCGTCGTCTCCCGCTATAAGTTGCGCTTCGTCACCTGACATGATACGCCGTGAGCTTTGAATGCCTAGTAAACACACACACACCCCGTCCCTTTTTCCCCAGTCCAATACACAATCACAATTATAACACCAAGTAGTAAAGCATGATACTCAAATAAATGAATAAAGAGTCAAGTTAGATGTCAATAAACTAGAAATCCCCCAAAGAGATTTCGTCCTCCCAACCACAAGAATCGGACGCGGATTATTCGGTATGCCCCCTCTTTTGCTGCTTTGTTGCAGAACTAACCTCGGATGCCTACCAATGGTTATATACCGCGCAGCACCAACTGCAGGGTCTCAAAAGAGACAGTAAAATAGGGCCTTGCCCAAATCCCTCCTCACACCAAACCACCTAGGGTCTGAATACAATCGCTCCGTTCAAGGGTTCCGAAAACCACTTGCGCAAGACTTTAACTTTCAAATAGGGAACGCATCCCAACAATCCATATATCACATATTCTCATCTTTTCATTAGTCAAGTGCTCGAAAACCCAATACCCTCCCCATTAGGTTTTCCGTTGAGTTAAATGTTTTACATCAAGGTTAGACAGCTTAACAATATAATAATATCCACACAAGCATGCCTCAATAAGATGAAAAAGATGAAGAACATAACATGACACATACAATATCATGCCAAGATATGATCATAAGCTAATAAACATTTTCATGAATATAAGAGCATAAAACATCCATTCATAACAAAATTTCCAGATTTAATATCACATAAAGATTAAAAAGAAAGGACTATTTTAGATACTTCACCGGACTCGGCCTTCCTATGGTTTGTAGAGAATTTGATCTAGTTTCTAGAACATTTTTCAAAAATGGGATTGCTTTTCCAGATTTTAAGTTATTTAGAAAACTTTCCAGCGCTGTCCAGATTCTGTCCAAATCTGTTGACCGTTACGAAAATTTAATTTTCTTGCAAACCGCTTAATGTTTTTCGATGAAACCAATTCTAGTTGAAAACTAACACCTTAAGGAAGGTTTTGACATAAAGTAGAAGTCCAGAATAATTTTATACATTTTTCTAGAATTTCTGGAAGTGGGCTGCAAAAACAGATTCTAAGGTACCATGCCCATAACATGAAGTTTTATGAGAAAGGGGTTCCACCAAGGGAAAATTTTCATTTCTTTTGTGAAGAAAACATGCTAACTAACATATATTTAACTCAGAAAATTTTCTTGAAAGAGTGCCCTTGGAAAGTTGAGAGATTGGTATAAAAAAAAGATGATTTTGTGCCAAAATGGGGAAAATACAAGAGAGATGGAATCAATACTCAACCCTTAGCATTTTTAACATAAAAATTCATTAATAACAGATCTAAAAACATTATTTAGAACCCTTAGAAACATGTATTGAAAAAAAGGAAAATGAAAGAGAAGGTTGTGTTTGTGGCTTACCTACTAAGCTTTGCACAAGAAGGCTCTCTTCTTCCTCCCTCTTCTTCTCTAGACTTCTCTCTCTTGCTCTCCTCCCTCTCTCTAGCCGAAAGTGTGTGTGAGTGTGTTATTTGTGCTTGCCAAGCTAAGGGAGTGTTGGTATATATAGACAATTTTTGATGTAAAATGTCCTAAAAGCCCATTAGTTGGAAATGGATGGAAAGGTTATGATTTGTTTGAAGTTTTAAAGGAATAGGGATGATTTGGGAGGCTTACTCATAGGTTTAGGCAACATTTAGTTATAATGAAACTAGTTTTGGAATTAGCATCCTAGGTCTAGGGTACTAGGTTTGTGAGTTTCTAGATTTTTATGATGATAGACTTAGAAAATTGTATCCTCACTTCCTCCTAGAATGGCCGGCCCTAGGGAAGGGTGAAGGGGCTATTTTTTATCAAATTTAGGCTCTAGGATACACTCCTCAAGGTGTATACATATATATATATATCTTGATTGATGGTACTCATAGTACAAAGGTACAAGTACTAGTCTTTGGAGTAAATTTTGAATTTAAATAAAGAGTGAGGGCTTGGAGTTAAATAGATGTGTTGGAACCTTACTCATGTAGAATTAAATTAAATTAGGTTAGGGAACCTAATCTGGCTAAAAAAATTCTTGTTTTGCTAAAATAAAATAAAATAAAATGCTAACCGACAAGATCTTGAAATAATTCAAGTAACCGAGGGGCTTTAAGAAAATAATTCAAGCATTAGGGTCTTTAAAGTGAATACATATTTCAGGGGTTTCACAATGCATGAACAAGCTCAAAACGACATTGATTGGGCAAATCTTGAAGTGATTCCAGTGGGTCATCCCTTAATTTGCTCCATCGTAAAAATATTGTGGTAAGGCCATAGAGAGAAGTTATCCAATCCGGCAATTTCTCCAAACGTCCATTTAGGTATAGTCGTTGAAGAAATCGAGGAGCACGAGATAGAGATTGCAGATTAAGGATCTCATCCTCTTTTGTTGGAGTTATATCTAATGGGGAAATGTTAGGGATCATGAAATTTTTTTCATGAAAATGATTATGAAAAATTTGTGACTCTTAGATTACCTTGATTAGTGTGTGGTGCTTTATTGTAAGTGTAATCCAAAGGTCACAAATCTTTCATGACCATTTTCATGAAAGACTTTTTATGATACCTAGCATTGTTGTATCTAATGAACGAAGATTGCTCAACTTCTCAATTGAGGAGCATACAGCCACCCCATCTTCTCTTCTCAATTTCCTAATGCCTAACCTCCTCAGTTGGGTTAGCTGTCCTATCTCTTTCAATATGATGTTGTCACTGACATTGTTTGCCTCTATGTAGCACAACTTTTGTAGGGATTGCAAGTGTCCTATCTTAGATGGAGCCTTAAACCCATGTCTGTTGTCAAACGGGTGGTAATAAAAATGGTCAGTTTCAGTATGATATAACAAAAGATAGCGCAACTGTTGGAGCCTTAGAATTCCAGTAGGCAACTCTGTCACATACGTACCTTTAAGATCTAACGTCTCTAGGATTTGAAGCTTTCCAATTGAGTTCGGAAGCACCCTCACTTGTGTTCCTCTCAAGCTTAGATACTTGAGATGGAACAACTTCACAATTTCAGTTGGAAATGTCTTCAAAGAAGCACCTCTCAAGTTTAAAACTTTTAGCAACCTCAACCCACCATTGAACATTAGAGAGATGGAAGACTCAGACAATGGATCATCTACCCCAAACATGAACGGAGAATGCAGTTGAGAGAAACACATGCCTTGTGGTATATTTTGCAAAGTATTATGGATTGAGAGGTGTCTAACTTTAGAAAGCCAGCTCAGATTTCCTGCACCTGTTATTGCTAGAAAGTTTTGATCTATTGATTTTGAAACAATAATTTCACGCAGAAGATCATGTACACGGCAACTCTGGATCCGTCTGTCTCTCCTTCTCTTCGCTACTTGAATCAAGCTTCTATTAAGAAGCTCATAGATGTATGCCTCGGCTACTTCCTCTGGGGTCTTTCCATGTTTTACTTCAACAAATCCTTCTGCGACCCATAACCGAATCAACTCATCCGTCCGATCAAATGATCCCCTGGAAAAATGCTCAAACACAAGAAACATGACTTTAGATAGTACGGCAAATCATTGTAACTTAGCAACAATATTTTCATCATATCGCTGCCTTCTACTTCAGCACCAAGGCTGCGATTCACCAACTCCCATTCATCTACTCTGTTGTAGTCCTTTGAAGCCAACACACCAGCAATCGCCACAATTGCCAATGGCAAGCCCTCACATCTTCCTAGGATTCTTTCTGAAAGTTCAATCAAATGTCGAGGACAATCCTTCTCTTGAAATGTCTTTTTTGCAAAACAGAATCCAAGACTCTTCTGGAGCCAAAGCCTTCATTTCATAGATGTTACCATGGAATTCTCTACAAGAGGTAGAAGCAATATCGCCAATACGTGTTGTGAGCAGCACACGGCTGCCACAGTTGCAGTTTGGCAGTGCAATTTTGATAGCATTCCATGCATCTATTCTCCAAACATCATCTAAGACGAGCACGTACCTGCTTTCTTGGAGGACCTCTTTGACCACTGCTTTCATCTTATTGTCGTCCATGGTTTCCAACCTCTGAGGGAGAGGCCGTTTGAGCTCGTCGAAGAGTTGTTGAATCAAGTCTTTTAGGATCTCTTTGATGTTAAATGGTTGGGAAACAGTGATCCAAGCATGGTTTTGGAAATGTTTCTTCACTTCCGTATCCTCGTAAACTTTCTTCACCAGGGTGGTTTTTCCCGAAGCCCCCATTCCAACCACCGAAATCACTTTGAGTGAAGAATCACCATCAATGACCCAATCAAGGAGTTGTTTTTTGGGCTTGTCGATGCCAACAAGGTCAGCTTCTTCTAGTAGAAGTGCATCACCTCGTCGATCATAACATCCTCCATTGATTGCCATATTAGTAGTACTAGAGCTTGAGCCATGCTCTGAGGTACAGAGTATGTTACGTCTCTCTGCAATTTCGAGGACTCTGCGTTTGATGTCCTGTATCTCAGAAGCAATCTAATGACGAGCTTTCATGTTCTTAATTTGATAATGAATCTTATAAACAGATCCAAAGATTCCACGCTGATGGTCTCGAGCAAAGCGAAGCATAAATTCATCAAGAACGTCCTCGATGTCATGAGCGACATCTCGCACTTGCTTCACCCATGTTTGGAGCTCTAAATCGGTCTCTTCCATTGCCTCAGCAACCCTCAAGAAGGTCCTCATGCTCTCCAGCTCATCTCTAATGAACACAAATTCTCGATTAACACCACCCAACAATTTCAACTCGTTATCCAGCATGCTTGAAAGTTTTGTAACCAAGAAGGTCACCACACTAGCTGCCATTCTTTCTTCGGTTTTTCTCCTTTTTTTCTTGTTCGAAAAAAGAAAACTGAAGAACAAACGAATTTAATGAAAGATGGTGAAGCAGAGAGGATTAAAAAATTACTGACGAGAGAAGAAGATGTGATTGTAAATGGAGAGACAAACCAACACACGCACACATTTTGTAGTGGCTGTTGATAGTTGAAATAGTGCATTAAAAAAAATTAAATATATAAATTATGAAAAATAAATTGAATATAAAATAATTTTGGCTAAACTGAATATTTTTAACTGAATATAAATTTAAAAAAAAATTAAATATATAAATAATTAAACACAAATTCAAAGACTAAACACTTGTAATCAACGAGATTTAATAAACATGAAAATAATTAATTAATTAATTAAAAACTCAAAAAAAAAAAAAAAACTCAAAGATAATACAAAAACATGAGTACGTGTATATAACTTATAAAACTCGAAACTAATGCAAAAATATATGAGTGTGTGTGTATATATATTATATCAAACCTTAAAATTGAAAAAAATTTCTGAATATCTATTTATTTTTTTTCTTCTTCCCTTTTGTTTCTAAAATAAGTAACTTTCAAAATATATATGAGCGTGTATATATATCTTATCAAATATTGTAATTCAAAAAATAAAAATAAAAAATGAATATCTATTTCTTCCTCATTCTTTTTCTAAAATATGTAAAATTTCAGAATATATTTTCAACTTACTATTCTCAACTATCCACGAATTAATAGAATTTAGTTTATTATTATTATTATAATTTCAAAAAATGTTTAAGAACATCCCCATTCCTTTTTTGTGTGTGCACAAATTTTTTTCGAAAAGTTTGGTTTGCTACTTTTTTGGAAACAGTTTGGGAATTGAAAAACAATTTGCCTAAGTTTTGAAAAAAGATAGAAGGAAAAAAAATTGAAAACACAATGAATAAAAAAAAAAATTCTCTTTTTTGTTTTATTTTTCTGACTTCTCTATTAACATGTTAAATCAATGTGCAAAAAAATATATATATATATACATACTTAGAATGATAATCTATGTAAAATCACATCTATCTACGCTAGGTATAAAGCATCTAACATATATATGCACAAAATCTATAAACAAATAAAATAAAAATATACTCACAAAGATAATATATACACAAAATTTGTACAGTTTTCATATATATATATTTTTTATTTTTTTCAATCAAAATAATGAAAACGGTGTTTTTATTTTTTATTTTTTCAATGAACGTAATGAAGAAATAAAAAACTATTAAAGAATTACATAATTTATACAAAAAAAAAAAAAAAAAACCAAACAAACAAACAAAAGCCTTAGTCATTCAGAATTTAAAAAAAAAAAACAAAAAAACAAAAAAAACAAAAAATCAACATTACTTACCGTCAAAGTGAAACAAATGATAAATATTGATAGGTAATTAGTTGAAAAGTTATTTCTTTTGAACAACACAAAGCTGTAAAAAAATTTGGACAAAAAAAAAAAAATTGGTATAAATTTGTGTAAAACAATTTAGAAAAAAAAAAAAAAAAAAAAAAGGAATACAAATTCTATAAATGTAAATTCTGCATAATAACTCATCAAATGACCAACTCTTGTACGAGCACTTTGCTTTTGTACTTTCTCTGCAAACCTAATCAAAACCTCTAAATTTTGGCCCCCCAAAACCTCTCTCTCAATCTCTAAACCTAATAAATGTTCTTCTTCTTCAATAAATTCAATTACATTCTCTGAAAAATAAAAAAGAGGGAAAGAAGAAAAAAAAAATTTACAAAAAAATAAAAATAAAAAAAGGAACAAAACAAATAAACAAAAGTTTCAATCAATGAGAATATAAAAATTCAAAACTCTTAAATCACTTATCGTTAAAGAGAAACAAAAGATAGTCTTCTATTGGTTTGTACTTCCTTTACCATAATTGAATCAAACATTTTTATACTTTTTTTAAAAGAGAAAAACATTATAGAAATAGAGGAAGAAAGCAAAAAGTTATAAATAAATAAATAAATAAAAATTGATAAAAGTAAGTTATTGGAGAAGAAAAGAAGTTATTGTAGAGTATTTATATGGAAACAGCAATGCTAGGTATCATGAAAAACATTTCATGAAAATAATCATGAAAGCTTTGTGACTCTTGAATTACACTTAGAATAAAGCATCACACACTAATCAAAGTAATCCAAGGATCATAAATTTTTCATGATCATTTTCATAACAAAATTTTCATGATCCCTAACTTTTACCATATATGAAAAATGTGGTTAAGTGGGAAGTTATTGTAAAGTTGTTGTTTTTATTTTTTTTTAATATAAATGCCACATGGCAAAAACTTCAAAAAAATCAAGATACGGCCTTACTTAATATAATAGTATAGATAGTATAGATAAAAAATAATATGATATACATAATTTATATATACAATTTTTATATTTGACATCTTGTGATTCCTTCACTTACATTTAAAACACTTATTATTATCTTCACAATTTCACAAATGTCACAACCATATTATACTAGTATTAATTCAATATAAAAATTGAGAAATACTAGGAACCTTTAAACGTGATCTCTAAAAAATAAAAAAATAAAAATCCCCAATAACGTGGAAAGAGGTTATCTCTTAGGTGGTTGATTTTTAATCTAATCCATAATTAACCAAGAATAATTCACATCATTGTGAATATATATATCAATTATATTTTCAGGATCCTAAGTTTTTTTCATAAAAAATATATAATCAAATTTTTATGGTAAATGATGGGGCTCAATATGCAACATATAGATGTTAATCAGATATTGGAAATCCTTTCATCAAAAAAACATTGTATTCAATTTTGTACTAAAAATCAAATTTACTATTTATTTTTTTAGATACATATGTAATTTTATAAAAGAGGTATTGATATTCAATCAATTTAATTTTTTATAGAAATGTTTTACTAAATTTAATTTAAAAAGTGAACAATTTAAATTATCAAAATAAATCTCAAAATAAATCTCATAAATCGCGCCAGTATTGTGACACTTGTGTCGGGTGTAGAGTCACTGTATTGCGGCTTGTGGGATTCATTTTGAATCTAATTTTGATGATCAAAACTTTTCATATTTTAGAGAACGTTGAGTAAAGTATATTTGTAAAAAATTAAATTGATCGGATATTTGTACTCAATTTAATTATTAAATATTCATTTTACTTACATAGAAATGTATTTTGACGAAAGGTTTATCGATATTCGATTAAGTTAATTTTTATAAATATATTTTATTTAACGTTTTTTAAAATATAAACGATTTAAATTATTAAAATAAAATTCAAAATGAATCTTACGAGTTATACAGTAATCACTGTTGTATATTTTTTTGCTCCACTCCCTTATTGTGCCTCACCTAAATCCTGATTTCAACGCAATGGCTTTAATCATTCAGCGACGTGCCAATTTTAAGAATTAGAAAAGTAGAATCATCTTTTTGTCCCTTGAGTCAAATTTAGTCAACGGAATTGATTCTTAAAAAGTGAAAAAAAAAAAATATATATATATAATTTTTCTCTTGCGTTTATATCAAGCTAAAGACATGGCCATATTTTGAGAATACGGTTAATATTTAGGTTTTTTTTTTTTATTTTTTTTTTAAAAAAAATATAAAAAATATGAGAGGAGATGTAATTCAAAATAAGTTTAAAATTGACTTTTGACTTCACTGTTTGGAGAAAGTAATCTTTTACTTAACAGAGAGATAAATTTAGAAAGATTAGCGAGATGACAAATGTTACCGTATATACTTTTTAAAAGATGTATACCGTTTATATTTTGTTATGTATTTTTGTGATACATATAATAGATTTTTATGGTAAATGAATGGGCTCAATATCCAACATATAAATGTTGATTGGACATTAATAATCTTTTCGTCAAATACTTCAATTTTGTACTTAAAATCACATTTACTATATATATTATTTTTTTAGATACACATTTAATTTTATGAAAGAGTTATCGATATTCGATTAATTTAATTTTTTGTAGAAATATTTTACTCAATGTAATTTAAAAAGTAAATAATTTAAATTATCAAAATAAATCTCACAGTAAACCACATAAATCATTCCAATTGTGACTGTTGTATCGGGTGTAAAGTCATTGTTATGAGTCTTGTGAGATCCATTTTGAACCTTATTTTAGGAAATGTTGAGTAAAATATATTTGAAAAAAAATTAATTTGATCAGACATTGACAGATCCTTCATGAAATCATGTTTATACTCAATTTAATTATTAAATATTCATTTATTCTCATAGAAATGTATTTTAATAAAGGTCTATCAATATTCGATTAATTTAATTTTTATAAATACTTTCTATTTAACATTTTTTAAAATATCAACTATTTAGATTATTAAAAAAAAAAAAAAAAAAAACAAATCTTATGAGTTGAACAATAATCACTATTGTGCTTTAGTGACTCCGCACCCCTGTTGTGCCTCGCCTGAGTCCCGATTTCAACCCAATCGCTTTAATTATTCAGCGACGTGCCATTTTTTTTGGATAAACTAAATAATGGGTTGTTTGGAATGATCTAAATAAGTGTACTTTTTGATTTTTTATAAAAAGATGTGTAGAAAAGTAGAGAACATATATTGATTGATGTAATCCAAAAAAGATAAAAAGTGTGGACTTATTTAGTCTTTTCAAACAAGGCCTACTTTTTGACTTTTAAAAAAATATGAATTGGATATGGATTAAATTTGAAATGATGTAATAGAGAGATGATACAGAATTGGAAAAGTAGAATCATCTTTTTTCAGTTGCGTCAAATTTACAAAATGGAATTGATTAAAAAAAAAAAAATTTCTTTTTCACTTGCGTTTATATAAAGCTAAAGACTGAAAAGTAGAATCATCTTTTCCCCATGCGTCAAATTTACAAAATGGAATTGTTTCTTAAAAAAAATAAAAAAAAATAAAAAAAATAAATAAATAAATAAATCTTTGTCACTTGCGTTTATATAAAACTAAACACTGAAAAGTAGAATCATCTTTCAATAGAAAAAATTTTACTTTTGGCGATTAAAATTTTATTCGTCAATTACTTTTGACGACTAAACTAAATTATTTAGTACCTAATTGAACATATATATATGGCGACTAACTATTTAGTAGCTAAAAGTTTCACTTTTTGAGAATTGACAACTAAAAATTTAATAGTCAAAAGTTTCCTTCTTACAATTGACGACTAAAAGTTTAGTAGTCAAAAGTTTCATTTTTGACAATTGGCGACTAAAATTTTAGTAGTCAAAAGTTTCACTTTTTGATAATTGGCGACTAAAATTTTAGTAGCCAAAAGTCAACCTGTGATATTTGTTTAGTTGCCAAAAGGTCTCATTTAGTTTTTATAATTTGTTATGTAATATTTTTTGTGCCACATGTAACCTGTGCATATATAAAATTATTCTTCCATTCATTCATTCAATTCTCAAACATTCAATAAAAATATTTCTTCACAACCTGTAACATTTAATTTTCAACTATGTACAAAACTTAACTATTAACCGTACATATCAAATAAAATAAGAATCCAAATTTAAAAAAAAAAAAATCTTAATAATAAAACAAATCAGGTGTACATGTTTTCTGTGGGGATACATTTTCTGAGTACCAACACGTGGCCAAGGTGACGCCGACGTATCAGCCGAAGTGCCACGTGTCTTGGTCATGACGCCGAGGTTATCTTGGCTAGGCCAAGGTTATCTCCGAAGATATCGGAATCCGGGATAAGCGGATAAAGCACAAGAGTCCTAGAATAAGGAAAGATTTCAGCATGGATAAGGATAACACTCTTAGGGAGTTTATCTTTATCTCTTAAAGAGTCCAAGATAAGCATTGAGTGAAAGTCCATTGAAAATAGGCTTCTATGGGAACTAGGATTGAATTAACTATAAAAGAGAGGCACCCCCGATGGGTCTAAGGTACGCAATTTATATTCAGAACAGTGAGTTAAGCACTATTGATTATCTTTGAGAGATATTTGATTACTAATTTAATCATCGGAGTGCCCCCGGGTGGACGAACTACCGCCGGAGTCTCTTCTTTCTATTCCAGGTTTTTCGGGCTAATCCTATTCTGCCAGTGTTCTCCAGTTGGATACTGAGTTGGCAGTGTGGTCAGAAATTCACTCACACAATTTGGCGCCGTCTGTGGGAAATTAAGAAAAATAGATAGCCAACAACGATGGATAGAAAGAGAAGATTGAGGATAACACTCCTGCTGGGAGTGGGAGACCTATAGACCTCGACGTTGAAGAAGACAACTGCAATAAAGACCAGAATCACGAAGGAAAAGACGTCGGCCTGGAGGGCGACGTACCAAAGTAAACGGACCAAAGCGGTTACTACAACGAGGATGACCTCCAAGTATGAAAAGAAAGATGCCTGCGGAGGGACGACGAAGTGAAGACCATGGCAAATAAATTGGCGGACCTGCAATCGGTCGTCAATTTTATGATGCAAAATAACATCATGCAGCCACCGTTCCAGCTGCAGGACATGCCGATCCCAGCGGCCCATGCCTAGAAGGAAGGGTAGAAAACAATCCCTATAGCCCCCCAACACGCCAGAAGTGAAAGACTCTCTTACCGACCTTCAAGGGAGGTCGGGCGAGGAGAGCCAAGAAGGAAAGAATCTCGAAGGACACATCACGCCAAGGAGACAGACCCCAGAGACCATTGACATGTTCAAAGGCAGGAGTTGTGCTTCGACGCAACCAACGGAGAAAGATCAAAAAGGGGTCACAACAAAGCTGAAAGCAGTGCACCTAAGAGACTGAAATCAGGAGATAGCCGAGCTCCTGGGCGGACCAAAGAGGACTTGAGAGATTACCATAAGAGGAAGCAAGATCATGCCGAGGTAACTTCAACAGTTAAACCGAGAACACCATTCTCGGTAGAGTTAGATAAAGTGGAGGCCCCAAAAAGATTTAGTATGCCGAAGTTCCAGATATACGATGGTAAGTCGGACCCCAACTTTCACGTCGGATTATACCTGAACTCCATGGCACTGTATACTGGGAACGAGCCGTTGCTCTGCAAGGTGTTCCCCTCATCCTTCGGGGAGATTGCATCGGATTGGTTTCACAAATTGCCCAAGGAAAGTGTGAAGACCTGGGAAAGCCTGGCCGAGATGTTTGTGGCCAGGTTCGTGACGAACAGATTACAGCCATTAAGGGTAGACGCCCTGATGGCTCTGAGGATCAGTGAGGATGAAGGCATTAGGGCCTACGTAAAAAGGTATTATGAGGTGTTCAACCGAATACCCGAATGCAACCAAGAGGCGGCGGTCGTGTCTTTCAAGAATGGCCTGAAAGAGAATTATGCACTACGAAAGTCATTGGCAAAGACATTGCCAGAAAGCATGGAGGAGCTCATGGCCAGAATTGAGAAATACGCCAGAGCCGAGGAAGACACTCCAGGGATTAAGGCAACAAAGCAGGAGAAAACAAACAGCTCGCCGAAGTGAGGCCGAGGTAACAACGGATCCAACAAGCAAGAGGTAGGGCTGAGAACTGTACAAGCAGTCACAACTGTATTTCGAATCCCAATTCACAAAGTCCTGGACAAAATCCGAACCCAACCCTATTTCAGAGCACCAGCTAGGGTACCAGGAGAATTTATGGGAAGGAGCCTGGGTAAGCATTGTGCTTACCATAACGAAGATGGGCATCTGACTCAGGGTTGTAGAGCCCTAAAGTCACACCTAGAAGACCTGGTGAGCCAGGGCCATTTGAAGGACCTTGTAGACGAGGCCAGGACCAGAGAAGAGCAGGCAAGACTGCCTCAGGCACCAGCAGCTCCGCCTCCCCCAGCACAGCAACCTCAGCCAGGAGGACCTCGGGTAATTAATGTAATTCACTCGAAGGTCAACGAAAACGAAATTTGGGGTGAGACCCAGAAGGTAAAACATCTACAGCATGTGTACCAAGTGGGGGAGAAAAGACATCGGGCCGCGGAGTACCAGGGACCAGTAGTGTCCTTTACCGAAGTCGACCTGCAGATGGTCCAACATCCGCACAACGACGCCTTGGTAGTATCCCTCCAGGTTGGGGAGTGCCAAGTGAAGCGCATCCTCATTGACCAAGGCAGCTCTTGTGACATCATGTATGTCCGATGTTAAAAGAGCTTGGCCTTCACCCAGACGATATGGAACAATCTAATGGCCCAATAGTCGGGTTCAATGGAACGCCGACATGGCCACTAGGAGTAGTAAGCTTAGATGTGCAGGCTGGCACGAAGAAGGTAAAGATAAAGTTCACCGTAATTGACACACCCTCCCCTTACAATATTATCTTGGGAAGGCCATGGCTGCATGCAATGGGGGCTGTTCCCTTAACATTGCATCAACTATTGAGGTTCCCAACAGAGCATGGGATAGAGGAGGTCAGAGGAGATCAGCTGCAGGCAAAGAACTGCTCCATGGCAGCAATGAAATCTATCTGCAGTATACGAGAACCAGAGAAGGCAGAGATTGAAGACGAGGACGTGGAAGTCCTAGAGGATGTCGGCAAGGAGCCAGCCGAGAAGAGTGAAGAAGCACTGAAGTAAATCCTCGTCCAAGAGGGAGATGAAGAACGCTTCTTTCTTCTCGGCTCGGGCTTAGCCGAAGAAGAGGAAAAAGAGTTGGAGGCTTTCTTGAGAGCAAATATTGAGGTGTTTGTTTGGACACCTTACGAAATGCCTGGCATTGACCCCGAGGTCACTTGCCATAAACTGAACGTTGACAGGTTGGCCAAACCTGTAATCCAATGAGCAAGAAGACCAATGTTGATACACGTCGAAGCAGTGGAAGAGGAAGTAGATAGACTTCTGGAGGCCAGGGCCATTCAAGAGGTAAATTACCCGACATAGCTATCAAATACAGTAGTGGTGAAGAAAAAGAATGGTAAATGGAGGGTCTGCGTGGACTTTACCAGCCTGAACAAGGCCTGTCTCAAAGACAGTTTTCCTTTACCCAAGATTGACCAACTGGTGGATGCCACTTCGGGGCATAGAATGATGAGCTTCCTGGATGCCTACAGGGGGTACCATCAGATAGCAATGGACCCACCAGATGAGGAGAAGACTGCGTTTATCACCCCAAAAGGGCTGTATTGCTATAGAGTGATGCCTTTTGGGTTGAAGAACGCATGAGCAACTTACCAAAGATTGGTAACCAAGATGTTCAAACATCTAATTGGCAGAACAGTGGAAGTCTACATCGACGACATGGTCGTGAAGACCAAGGAACCTGAGGGTCATCTGGCCGACCTAAAAGCAGTATTTGACATCCTTAAAACATATCGGCTCCGACTCAATGCATCGAAGTGTGCATTTAGAGTTGGATCTGGTAAGTTCTTGGGATACCTGGTGAGCAGAAGGGGCATTGAGGCCAGCCCAGACCAGATCAAGGCCATCCTTGAGTTGAAGAGCCCGACGTCGGCAAAACAGGTGCAGATGCTGACTGCAAGGGCTGCAGCCCTGAACAGGTTCATAAGCAAGAGCTCTGACAAATGCAAACCCTTCTTTAACTTAGTAAAGAAGGCCATAGACTTCTTATGGATAGAGGAGTGCAAAGTCGCCCTGGCCGACTTAAAGAAGTATTTGACCACGACTCCAGTTCTCTCAAATCCAGAACCTGAAGAGGAGTTATTCCTGTACTGAGCAGTTTCAGAACACGCAGTAGGCACAGTGATAATCCGAGAAGAAAAAGGGGAGCAAAGGGCTGTTTACTATGTAAGCAAAACCTTGGCCGATGCAGAAACCAGGTATTTACCCCTAGAGAAGTTGGCACTGGCATTAGTAATGGCTTCAAAGAAACTGAACCATTATTTTCAAGCACATAGAATTGTGGTGCTAACTGAACACCCTTTGAAGTCCCTGTTGCAACAGGGAGATCTGACAGGAAGAATAGCCAGGTGGGCAGTGGCCTTGGGCTAGTATGACCTAGAGTACAGACCCAGAACGGCGATCAAAGGCCAAGTCTTGGCCGACTTTATGGCCGAGTTCACTCTAGGACCCAACGTACATCGGGCTCCGTCGAGCCGAGATGAGCGACGTCCAAGCAAGCAAAAAGGAGCCCAGCCAAAGGCAACAGAACAAAGGGAAGAAGAAAAACTAAGGCCCTGCAACATTTACATCGGCAACTCCTTTCTACTGTTTGTCGATGGGAGTTCAAACCGACAAGGAGTGGGGGCATGAGTAGTACTGGTATCTCTGGACGGGCAGATACTAGAACAATCCATTCGTTTGAGGTTGAAGGCCTCAAACAATGAAGCAGAGTATGAAGCACTGATCGCAGGACTAAAACTGGCAGTAGCAGTAGAAGCAGATGAGGTGATCGTTTTTTGTGACTCTCAACTTATAGTCAACCACGCAACAGACGAGTTCGCAACCCGAGATGAACGTATGTCAGCATACGCAAAGGAAGTAGGCAGATTGGTGGCCTTGTTTTAGAATTGCCGACTACAACAGGTTAGCCGAGATGATAATAGGCACGCCGATGCCCTGGCCAACCTGGCTAGTGCAATACAACCTGGAAAGGCAAGGACGATAATGGTCGATTACTTGTCGGGCCCGAGCATTGAACCACTGACCACAGAGCATAAAGCAATGTGTGTGGACATGAGACCAAGCTGGATGGATGCAATAGTATCATTCCTGAAAGAAGAAAAACTGCCAGATGATCGCGAAGAGGCACACAAGATCAGATTGAAGTCGGTAAGATTCAATCTGACAGCAGAAGGACATCTCTACAGAAGATCCTTCACTGGACCCCTTTTGAGGTGTGTACATCCTTCACAAATTGAAGATTTTTTATACGAAATACATGAAGGAATATGTGGAAGCAACGCTAGGGACAGATCACACTCATAGGGCCATTACCCAGGGATATTGGTTGCCTTACATACAGAAAGATGCAGAAGCCTATGTGAAGAAGTGTGAAAAATGCCAAAGGTTTGCACCTCTGATATACGAACCAGCAGCAGACCTAAACCCAGTATCCAGTCCTTGGCCGTTTGCCCAATGGGGCATAGATCTCGTTGGACAACTCCCCCAAGCAACTGGACAACGGAAGTACCTGCTGGTGGCAACAGACTACTTCACTAAGTGGATAGAAGCTGAACCCCTTGCCAAGATTCGAGATGTGGATGTGAAAAGCTTCATATGGAAGACTAACATCACCCGGTTTAGGATTCCAAGAGCAATAGTTGCAGATAATGGAACACAATTTGACAGTGAGCTAATCAAGAGCTTCTGTGCAAAGTTCAAAATCAAGAATTACTTTTCAACCCCAAGCTTTCCCCAAAGCAATGGACAAGCCGAAGCATCCAACAACGTTATCCTGGATGGGATAAAGAAGAGGCTACAGGTAGCAAAAGGAAAGTGGGTGGATGAGTTGCTCAGTGTACTCTGGGCATATCGGACTACGCCGAGAAGATCAACAGAGGAATCCCCTTTTGCCATAGCTTATGGCACAGAAGCTGTCATTCCACTAGAGGTCGGCATGAGGTCGGCATCCCAGGGATCAGAACCCAGGGAGTAAAGAACGGGACTAATGATGTACTCTTAGCCCAAGATCTGGATCTTCTAGAAAAAAGAAGGGAGACAGCTGCAATTCAGCTCGCAACATACCAGCAGCAGCTTGCCAAGGCTTATAATAGAAAGGTCAACCCAAGGGAGTTTCAAATAAGTGACATCGTCTTACGAAAAGTCTTCGGCAACAAGAAGGATCCCGGAGAAGGCAAGTTTGGCCCAAATTGGGAAGGACCCTACAAAATCATCTCGGTACTGGGAAATGAGGCATATCGGCTTGAAGATAATGAAGGCAAAGAGTTGCCAAGACCCTGGAATACTTGCAATCTTAAGTTTTTTTATCATTAAATTTTCTTGTTCTTTGTTATTAGCCGAAATAATAAATAAAGCTTGATTTTTTCATAACTAAAATAGTTGATGACGTTTTTAGAATACATGGATAATAAGAACTCAAGTGGAACTTAAGTTCACATTAGGGGGCAAAGAGTTGGAAAATGGTTTTAACACTTGTTGAAATTTGAGAAAAATTTACAAGTTGAAATCATGTTTGACACTTGTTGAAATTTGTGAAAAATTTACAAGTTGAAGTTAAACCGAGATCATGTTTAACACTTGTTGAAATTTGTGAAAATTTACAAGTTGAAGTTAAACCGAGATTATGTTTGACGCTTGTTGAAATTTGTGAAAAATTTACAAGTTGAAGTTAAACCGAGATCATGTTTAACGCTTGTTGAAATTTGTGAAAAATTTATAAGTTGAAGGTAAACCGAGATCATGTTTAAACGCTTATTGAAATTTATGATAAATTTACAAGCTGAAGTTAAACCGAGATCATGTTTAGCGCTTGTTGAAATTTATGATAAATTTACAAGTTTAAGTTAAACCGAGATTACGTTTAACACTTGTTGAAATTTGTGATAAATTTACAAGTTGAAGTTGAACCGAGACTATGTTTAACACTTGTTGAAACTTGAGTTTACAAATTGAAGTTAAACTAAATTTATATTGAACACTTGTTGAAAATTTGTGAAAAATTTACAAGTTGAAGACCAAGACTGTACCAAGAAAGGTACTTATGTACTTGCCAAGGTAAACCATTGGCTTGTATAACCGAGGTATGTCACCCCGAGAAGGCGGTACAAGACTAGGGTGTATATTGAAGACACAAAATTATTGCAAGTATGAAAGTCATACAAAAGCAGTAAAGGGATGATAAAGATACAAACATTCAAAAGAAGTTGCATTTATGTACAAAAGAGGGCACTTCGACCTACCAAAAGAGTAATTGTTCAGAGATTACAAAAGAAGGCACGTCGGCCATGTGAAGAGCTTACATTGTTTCAAAGGAAAACCAAATGCAAAGTACAGAAGCAAAAGAAAAAAACATCGAAACTAAGACTCTTCAGCACCACTAGCAGGTTGGGTTTGAAGTTCAGAAGACTGCTGGGAGGACATCTCGGCAGCCTTCTCAGCCGAGAGCTCGGCATCTATTTCTTAGAGGGTTTGATCGAGGCTCTTGTCGGCAAGAGGCACGTCCGAAGATGCCTTCTCAAGTGTAGCGTCCTTGGGAACCTCCTCACCCTCCTTGTCTTGAGTCAAGTCCAAGACTTGCTCAATTGGAGTAGGGGACTTGGCTCCAGCAACTTCCTTCGACTTCCTCACCAGAGCCTCTTCCTCAGACTCAGAATCATCGTCGGATTGGCTTGGAGTTAGGGGGAATGGCAGATGAAGGACGTCGGTGTTCCTAGGGGGGAGTCATCGGGGATTTCGAGCTTTTTAAGTAAATTCATCCAACCAAGGGTGAAACCCTTGTTGCATGCCTGCTTTACTTGTTTCTTGTAATTCGCCGTAACGTCGGCCACCCCCTCATTATATCCCTTCTCATCGACTGCCTTAACTTCGGCCTCTTTTGTAGCCAGGGCATCTTGAAGTTCTTTCTGGGCCTGGGACATCTTTTCCTCGGCCTCTCTTTTTTGGGCCTCGAGAACCTTCTTGATGGCCTCAGTGGATTCCGCTTTTTCTTCGGCGTCATTTTGAGCCTTGATAGCAGCCTCGGCTTGATCCTCCAAGGTCTTCATCTTTGATTGCAAGTTTTTATTAGTCTTCTGCAAACTGGAGACCTCCCTTTTCTTGTCGGCCAGTTCCTTCCGGTTCTCGAAAGATTGTAGTGAGAAAGAATGGGCGTGCTGGATTGCCTGAGAAAAAATAAAGCAGAGCAGAAGTTACTGCAAAATTTTCTAAAGTATAAAAAAGAGAAAGAAGGAAAAATTACCGAATAAAGACACTTACTTGAACAGAGCGCTGGAGCATCAAAGCATAGTTTTTATATTCGCTCAACTCGGCGTTTCGGTTGAGATCGCCGGGAAGAAGCAGAGCGGTACTAAGGGCGACGCCAACATTAATGTCATCAACGCTATCGCTAACCCTAACTGGCTTGTCCTCTAGTGTAATTTTGGGTGCCCAGAGGGAATTGTGCTTTAGAGACCTCGAGGTGGTTGTAGCGGATGACCTCGGCCTCTTTGATCGGGTAGACTCGGATGGTTGGGCCTCGACAGGCCTCTTCTCGGCGGCAGAATGAGACTTATCGCTCTCAGCCAATTTGGAGATTGGCAAGGTGTCCTAAGTGTCAACCTAAGTCACCGTTGCCTTGTGCTGAGCCTTCTTTATCCTTTTTTGTTTATGCTTTGGAGGCTGTGTTGGTACTTTCTGAGTGTCTATGGTGGATGGAATGTTGGCTAGGAGGTCTTTAGCGACTGCTTTTTGGTGACCCATCTCAACAGCAAAGACAGTTCGCCGTCGTCATCGGCGTTGGGATATTGGGATCAGATGGAGCTGAGGTTGACGGCTGCTCAACAGGATTAGAGGTCGATCCTTGATCTGGCCGAGATGTAGAGGCAGCTTAAGGAGTTGTGGCAGAAGGTGGTGACAGACTTTTCTTCTTCTTCCTTGGGACGTCGGGCAGAACCGACTTCCAGGTGGGAATGAAATTAAGTACCAAAGGAGCTCTCCACTTGTGGACTGGCAAATCCAATAGTTTCCTCAAACCTTTACTGGGAAAGAAAGACTGGCGGAAGCCCTTTGGTGGCTGAGGAAGAGCTGCAAGAAAAACAGACATTAGAAACAAATAAAGTATTGAAGACTTTAAAAAACGAGTTAGTATGAACATAGGGCTCTTACCATTGCCCTCTACAAAAACTATTCAAGGAAGAGAGTAGAGGTGGAGGTCCTCGTCTGGAGCGAACTCCTAGTTCCCTGAGGTAATGAAATAATCATCCCCAGCTCCCTTGTTAGAGTCAGGGAGGTCGGCAACAATTTTGTACTCTGTGGACCTCGGCTTGAGGTAGTAAATATAGCCCGTATCTTTTTTGAGGCCACACATAGTGTAGCAGTATTGAATATCGGCTAAGGTAACCCTAACGTTTTCTTGTTTGGCTAAGGCAATTATGCCATTGATGACTCGGTAGGAATTGATGGCAAGTTGCATCGGGTTCAACTTATAGTAATGAAGTATCTCGCGGAAAAGGATACTGAGTGGGAGCCGAAGTCCGCACTCGATAAAGGCTACAACGGGAAAGGGCATAGAATCAGTTATGGGCATGACAAAGTCATCCTCCCCAGCCAACCACAGATGAACGTCGGCCGGGATGTCAAACTCTCGCCTAAAATGTTCTAATTTGGTCGGGGTATCTACCCTATGCTTCCACATACCCATGATGTCGGCTTAAATTGTGAGAGCTGGATGTCAGAAAAAATGTGTTTTGTAATAGTTATATGGACCCGGCGAAAACCTAAAAGTAAGCTGCGGTAAGAATTTGTGGGGATCATTTCAGTTTTTCCTAAAGATTTGTGGGTTTTACAAACAAATCCCAAACCTAGATCTGTGAAAATGAAGATTGAAGGCACGAATCTGGAAAAGTCACAGAAAACAGAAAAGCAAGAATGTGTTTCAGAATCAAGAACAAATGATGAACTATCAAGACCACTGTGCTAGAGTGAGTGCAGGGGTGTAAGGCCAAGAACAGTGGCAAAAGTACAAGAGGATTGTGAGCAGTGTGTGTATTCAAGACATGGGCAAAAGCAAAATCATGAAATAAACATACTCAAATACACGATTAATAAATTGAATACTTGAGCAAAACAACAATGACATCAAGTAATGAAGCGAAACTTCTTGAAGAGCAACAAAACATAAAACCAGGAGGAACAGTGGCTTACCAGAAAAAGAGAGGCCGGTGTGGGAATTGCCGAAGTCCGACAACGGTTGCAAAAGCAGGAAATCGGTGAAAATCACGCTGGAAGTGGTGAACGGAGCGAGTTGCAGAGCTGGGAAAGCTTGAACAATGGAGGATTTGGAAGAAAAAGCTAGAGAGAGAGAGAGAGAGCTACAAAGACGATGTAAAGTGAAAGAACGAAAGAGGAAAAGAAGTTTTTTTAAAAACTTGAAACGGCGGCAGAAAGGCAATCAATGCGCCTAAAACGACAGAATTGTCAGACGGCGCCTGCAGGCGCGAGACAACTTCCAAGCGCGTATGAGGTACGATCCAGTAAGGGGAAAACGCATGGCCAAAACGGTTGAGTCATTATGCTTGACAACTCATACGCGTGAGGGAGCTCTTGGAATTTTTGTTCCTTAAATAAGACATGTCGGCTTGAATAAAGATCTCGGCTGAGAAATTTTAAGCCGACATACTGGAATAGGTTCCATCACCTCAGAATGCCGAGGTAATAGAACCTAGGGGGCAGTTGTCGGGATACATTTTCTGAGTACCAACACGTGGCCAAGGTGACGCCGACGTGTCAACCGAGGTGCCACATGTCCTGGTCATGACGCTGAGGTTATCTCGGCTAGGACAAGGTTATCTCCGAAGATATCAGAATCCGGGGTAAGCGGATAAAGCACAAGAGTCCTAGAATGAGGAAGGACTTCAACATGAATAAGGATAACACTCTTAGGGAGTTTATCTTTATCTCTTAAAGAGTTCAGGATAAGCACTGAGTGGAAGTCCATTGAAGATAGACTTCTATGGGAACTAGGATTGAATTAGCTATAAAAGAGAGGCACCCCCGATGGGTCTAAGATACGCAATTTATATTCAGAACAGTGAGTTAAGCACTATTAATTATCTTTTAGAGATATTTGATTATTGATTTAATCATCGGAGTG
The DNA here is from genome assembly GCA_036172215.1 of Camellia granthamiana. Lineage (NCBI taxonomy): Eukaryota > Viridiplantae > Streptophyta > Magnoliopsida > Ericales > Theaceae > Camellia > Camellia granthamiana. Next base: position 3,331,359 of record JAXFYN010000019.1, on the reverse strand, counting down.
CCCCCAGGTGGACGAACCACCGCCGGAATCTCTTTTTTCTGTTACAAGTTGTTCAGGCTAATCCTATTCTGTCAGTGTTCTCCAGCTGGATACTGAGTTGGCAGTGTGGTTAGAAATTCACTCACACATTTTCCATAAACAAGAATATAATATAAATTACGCCCATGCAAACATCATTAATCTGGCGCAAAAACATCACTGTATCCATGCCAACATCATCAATTTGTAACAAAAATATCATATCCATTAATATTTTATTGGATAACGTTGCATTTACAATTATATAAAAAAAAAAAAATACATACAACTTGAAATTTATTATCTTTTTGTATTTTACGGTCGAAGAAATTTATTATCTTTTTATGGTTCGAAGGCTGTAATTAAAATTTAAATGTAATTAATCTTTTCAAATGAATTACTGGCTCAATTCAAATGTATAACCTTAAGAAATTGACACATTTATATGTTTCTTTTTCCTAATCAGAAATTGACATATTGTAATTTACTTAACAAGTGATTTGAGCTAATGGAGGTGAGAAATTAGATAACTAATTTGTTCGAGATGAATAGCTGAACAAGTATTATAACTAATATAGCAAAACAAAATGAGGAAAAACCAATGAGGTACCTAATCAAAAATGTAGAGCTTGATTTTTGTTGAACTAGAATATGGTTCAATTTATTTAACAAGTAATTTAGCTTATGGAGAAGGAAAAATTAGATGACTAACTCAGTTGAATTTAGATGAATAACACAATGAATATATCAATTGATATAGCAAGACTAAATAAAGAAAAATCAGTGAATGATTCCTTTTAGCTTAACAAATTGTTATTGCAAAGATTTTAACTAAAATAGGCAAATAACAATTTATGAGGATATAATAGACAATATCAGTTATACAACAACAAATATACCAACTAATGAAAATGCAATGAATGAACCACAAAAAATGGATAAGACCTTCAGGTTAGAACAAACTGCTTTAATAGCTTCAATTCCCTTATCAGAGATTTTTTGGCAGCCATTTTTATATAGATCATGAGAAGAAATTCCTCAATTCGCACATAGACGGGAGATAGAGTTGAGTACTGGATGGATTAATGAACAAGCACCAAATAATCTCCTTTGTACATTAGTGTTTTTTTTTTCTTTCTTATTAATTGCATAATAATGACTGAACAACTAAACTCCCAATCTTCAAAGATAAAGTTAATAGAAAAGATAATAGAGGAATAAATATTTGTAACAAGTCTTAGATATCATTAATATTCAAGTCCATGAACATGGTCAGAAAGACCATAAAACCTGCAAAATGATCTAGTAACAAAAAGTAGTAGATTTCTTTTTCTTTTTATTATAATTTCTATGTAATAAAGTGCGAATGGATTTTTGTCCATCTAATAATATTAAAACATAATTGAAAATAATATTATATACACATATACCTAGATATATGCTTTGCATATTGCTCATAAGGTATTACATATAGACACCTCATGCTCTCACAGGTTGGCTCATAAAATTAAATTCTAATATATGAGGATGAACATAAGGACTTCAGCAACACAATCCTTCATATAGAATCTAAAGTCTAAACACCCAATATCACAAAAACCAAAAAAAAACAAAACAAAAAAAAAAAAAAAAAGAAAGCGAAAAATAAAACATCCACAAAGTACCTAATATGGATCAAAGCTGTCATTTTCAGACACCTTAAGAAAGGTTTCTAGGCAAACAAGTTGTCGCAGGGGGAAAAAAAGTGTTAATAGAAATTAAAAGTATGAAGCTGGAGAGGAGAAATATATCCATCGAAATGAAGAAGATTAGATGTAAATCAGAGATACAAAAATGAATCAAATGAAAGGTCAAGCGGGCAACGTGAAATTGCATCAACTAGTCTTCATTAATGCTGTTCCAAGATAAACAACAATAGCTTTAATAGAAGTACCAAGGGTATCATACTCCGATCTGCACACAAATACTTACTAATGCAAATGCAATTCATACAATGATAGCAGGTAAACTACACAAGAATTAATGTACAAACACAAATTAATAGCCACAAAATAATTTATTTCGCTGGATATAACACATAAGGAATATTTTAGAAGAAAAAGAAAAATCCATAATCAAAATTATAAGCACATAAAAGTTGCAGTATAGTTAGACATAGCAACAATTCATGTTAGCAAATAATCACTAATGTTAACAATTCATCTATATTTGAAACATATCATAATACCTCTACATATGAGAGTTGACACATTGAGAGCTGAGGCCTATGTCTTATGAGTTTAGACTTTCAGTGTTCCCTGCTGCTTCACTTGTTAGGCCATTAAAATACCCATCACCATGTACCAAACTTGGTAATTTGCTCTAAACATATGTAATAGTAAGAAACATTAAACCTCAATAAAACCCAAAAACAATTGCAGTAAAGCCTAGATTTTGTCATCAATCAGAGTGTTAGGACATTTCAATTTCGTCAATTGAAGGCACCAATGTAACTACATAATACAACCAGAAATGTTACCTTGCTTCTAAGGATATCAAGATGTTAATCTTCAATATATTGTGCAAATTCAAGGTTGATCTGCTTCAAGGGTTATATCTCGATTGTGAAACACAACAATCAAAAATCAAACCACAACAACCAAACCCATTTCAGAAATCAACACGAAATTAAACTGAATCAAGAATATAAAACCCTAGAGCAACAATCAGAAATGGAGAAATAAAGAAAGGGAGATAGAGACACAGCTCGATTGAGAGAGAGAGAGAGAGAAAGAGTGAGAACCTGTGATATGAGGCAGTGGCAATGGCTATCTGCAGCGGTGGGGATGGTAATATGTGGCTGTGGCGGTGGCGGTGGCCGTTGTGATTTGAGGCGGAGGTGGTGGCGGTGGTCTGTGGTCATGTGAAGTGGGTTGAGGTTTGGTGTGGTGAAGGAGAATAAACAGAGAACAGGGTGGGTGTTAAACAAATATATATATATATATATTTGGGCAACTTGCCTTTAGTCCTTAATCGAATTGGACGGTACTGTTCGGCCTGTGGGAGCCACCACGAGTCCCGTTTTCATAATCTGAACCGTTTAATGTTTAAAACTCGTCGACTATTATATTTTTGTAAAAAATCACGTTGATCGGATATCGATAGCTATCTCATCTTATCAGTTTTTTTTTCAACCGTTAATTTATTCATCGTCCATTTTTTTTTGTACAAAATTAATTTGATCACATATCTATTGATATCCAATCAAAGTCATTTTTTAAAAGCATATAGCACTCGACGAGTTCTACACATTGCACGATTTGGATTATCAAAACAGGACCCGTGGTGAACCTCCACAGGCCGAACAGCACCGTCCAGTTCGATTAAGGACTGAAGGCAAGCTGCTCCCTGTATATATTACACCATTAGCAACTAAATATTTTTAGTCGTCAATTAATTTTGTAAATCCCTCCAAATTTGAAATGCCTCCCTCCAAATATTTTAATTTTTGGGTGACTAAAATATTTTTTTGTCGCTGAAAATATGTTTTTGGCGGCCAAGTTTTTGGTCACCAAAGATAAAAAATAATTTTTTATTTTATATTCGGCGACTAAATAGTTTTGGTAGCCAGAACTCAATATACAACGTCTAAAATATTTTTTTTATCGCTAAAAATATGTTTGCTTGGTCGCCAAAGATTAAAAATAATCTTTTATTTTACATTCGGCGACTAAATGATTTTGGTAGTCAAAACTCAATATACGGCAACTAAAATATTTTTTTGTCGCTAAAAATATGTTTTTGGCGACTAAACTTTTGGTCGCCAAAGATAAAAAATAATTTTTTATTTTACATTCGGTGGCTAAATGGTTTTAATAGCCAAAACTCAATATACGGCGACTAAAGTATTTTTTTTGTCACCAATTTTGGTATTTTTAGCGACTAAATTTTGTTTTAGTCGCCAATAATCAATATACCCGGACTAAAAAAAATTAGTAGCTAAATATTATACTTTTACCGACTAAAAAAATTTTAGTCGCCAATTTCATAACTGTTGGCGACTAAATTTTTTTTAGTCACCAAAGATACATTTCGTTGTAGTGTTTTTCACTTGCATCAAATTTACTCAATGGAACTGATTCTTTCAACAAAATATTTATTTTTTTAAAAAAATTTTTTAAAGAAAAAAAAAAAAAAGATGCTTTGTGGTATCGTCACCGTATCTATGGGCTCTGGCTCTGGGATAGCCAGTTACCAGCCATATTTAACCTAACCCGCAGGAAATGACCCACCACCGAGGCACCAATAGGGCTCAGTCACCCACTACTGATGCAACAACGGAGCTCTGCCACATGCTACAAAAGAGCCCAGAGTCAATCGGAATACAATGTAAGGCTTCGAAGAGAGCTAGCTGGATAATCCAATAGATTTGCACCCCAGGATTCGAACCTGGTCACCCCTATAGAGTGAACTACATTCTCCAGTAGGCCACTGCCCTCAGTCGTAGTAGATATATTTTTCACTTGCGTTTTTATTAAGCTAAAGATTTTGTATATTTTTCACTTGCATTTTTATTAAGCTAAAGATTTTATTGACTTCACTGTTTGGGCGAAGTTATCTTTTACTTAATAAAGACATAAAATTAGAAAGATTAACGAGATGAGAAATGTTACCGTATGTACTTGTTAAAAGATGCATATTATACATATTTTCTAATGTATTTTTGTGATACATATAATATATTTTTATAAAGGGCTCAATATCCCAAATACAAATGTTGGGCCAAAATGACTGACATTCATGAGTTAGGGCCAACCCAGGAGGACAACTCACATGCGACAAGTCATACCACTAGTCCGTGATGAGGACCAGGGTCAAGATAAGGCTCGAGGCCGAAATGAAGCCAAGGCTTGACATGAAGGTCCAAGCCGGACTTAAGCCCAAGGCCAAGATCATAAACATCCTACCATTAGGGCGGACTTAGGTCCAAAACCATAAAAGGATGGGCTGCACCCATCTAGAGGGTGTTGGGCTGAGCCCACTTGGGTCTTTGCCTGGAGTAGACCGAAACGGATCAAGGTCCTTGACAAACAAAGAGCTATACATCAAGACAAATCACAATCCCTCAAAGGCAGGATAGAAGCACCAAGAAAGGAATGCAGAATCCTTGAGAGGCATGTTAGGTAGTTCAGAGGGTGAGACGTGATCCTCCCATGGGCTTCCCTCCTACGAGGAATGAAGAATCCATTAAAAAAGGGCTTCAACTTGGTCCTATAAGAAGGGCAAAGATCATTTAAGCAAGGTATGCAATCACAACCACTCACATTCTATACTGCATACCTATAGTCCTGATGGGTTGTTCTAACACCAACATATTTTAATTAAAAATTGGGTCCATAGAATAGTAGTTAGAACCAAGAATCGATCTATAAAGACTAAAGATAAGAAATTAATCTAATTTAAATTTTTTAATTACGATAGAATTGATATGATTTTTGTGCGAAAATTAAACTACCGAATTGTAAGCATTAAATTAAGGAAGAGGGGTGGGCTTTGTGAGGCAATTGACAGCATTAGTGTTGTGCCCCTAGATGACGTAGTCTAATGGATATTTTCGAACTCTTCCCTCAAGCTGAGGCTAACTCGTTGTTTATCCTTATTTAAACAAATATACTAACTTCCATGTTCTGTCAATTATCATTGCCAACTCTATTTCATGTTTTAAATTCTTCAAATAATGTAATTAGATAGTTGGGTATATATTAACCCAATGGGTTGCGTTTTTCAAAAGTTCAACTTGAGAAGTTTGTGGACTTCATTATAGGTCATATTTTGATAATTCAAATCATTCATTTTCTAAAATTTTCAATGTATATCATGCATGAAAAAAATTAAGTAATAATTGTAACCATTTTATTTTACTATGTTTCTCTCTAAAAAAATAGACAACAAGCATGTTTTAAAAATAAACAATTCATTTTTTTGGACACAAACACCATAAAATAAAAATGCTATGATTATTGGATAAATGTAATTTTTTATGCATGAAATACATGAAATGCCATAAAAAATTAGCCATTTAGATCATTGAAATGAGATTAATATTGAGCCCCACGAGCCTCTCAACTCAAGCCTAATAGAAGTAAAACGTAATCAAAATTTATCCTAAAAGTAAAACATAAGGTGTAGTTTGAGTGTTGTGAGTTACATGTAAAATAAATTTTCTTTACATATTTAATTTTTGGATAATATTTTTGGGTATGTGGCACAACTATATTTGATTATGTATATATATGATGGAGGAGGATCCCCTCTAGTCTGTTTGGGCCCGTGGGGCACACCACAGGTCCCGTTCCGATGATCCAAATCGTTCATTTTGTTGGGCACCTCGTGCATTTTATTCACAAAAAAATTAGGTCGATCTGATAATTGTAATGTAACACCCCAAATATATAACAACAAGCCATCTCATAATAATTACCAATTAACAATACATTTCAGAATATGATATCTTTCCATTCATATGATTTCCCTTGTACAAAAGTGTAGTACATGCAATTATAAATTCATAAGCCCTAACCTTGAATTTACAGCATGTGTCATGAACAAGTAATATGAAATAAGAGTTAAACATATATAGTAATGCCCTCTTGGCTACATCTTTCCAAGACAGTGCTTAGGTATAACAAAAGTGAGTTTAAACTCGATACAAATAAAGCCACAGGCTTGTACAAAATAATTACAACAATAACAAAAAATAGAAGCTCTTGGCTTCAAGTCCTCCCAAGCTATTGCCTTGGTGAAGGCATATCATCAGTACTTGAAAATAGTTTTTCACATAGGGTGAGCCAGAACCCAGTAAAGATACTCTAACACAGTGTATGAATCTTAACAGAGTTATAAGGTGAATGCATATGCGATGCTCGTGCCAAAACATTTTCATTTCTTTGTCCAAACCATGCGATGCCAAGTTCATATCTCAATTCATGATATCATTCCTTTGCAATAGAAAACAAGATGGTGTTTACAACATTGAGAATGTCTAGGACGTATCTGCAAGTAGGCTATAAGCACTGCCAATTTGTCATTTTTACCAGTATTAACTGGAAGGCTTGACACCTAGCTGCTCGGGTTTCTAGACTTTCACCAAGGACACATAGGCCAACATAGTACCACAACTACACTCCTACCTATATTCACCAAGGTATTCACCCATTTTTCTCAAAACAACAATATTTTCAATGAGTTAATTATGTTACAATGGTCTATGCAAATGGATGAGAGAATAATTTCAATTCACCTAATTCTCATGCAATTTCTATAACAATCATAGCTATCCGCCACTAATAGCTCAAAACAGATATCTCTAAATAGATAAATAATTTTCAATACGGATATACTTTTCAAAATCACAAGACGGGAGTGATAATACATATCCAACTCTACCATCATCATCATCATTAGTCCAATTCTATGAAATCAACATCAATTCCATTTTTTCTATACAAAATCAAATTGTCACAATTTATGGCAAAAATCCTCTTTCTTTAAAAATCAACCTCCATGGATAAAATCCACTATCTATCACAACTCAACCATTTTTACAAAGCCACAATCATACACAAGAACCTATTTTGAAAACTCCTCTTTTGAATTTTTAAACCAAAACCCTAGATTTTGTTTAAAAATTCCCCAAATCACAACATAGCTTAGAAAATCAAATAACTAAGTTAAAAACGATACAAAGTGTGAAAGTAATCCTTACCTCAAGGCTTGAAGACAACGGAGAGAGAGAGAGAGAGAGAGAGAGAGAGAGAAGAAACTTTGACAAAGCCGAAAGTCAACTTTGCTCCGATCAAAAGGAAGCTCTAGACAAGCTCTACCATTTTTCGCGATGGATAATGGTGTAGAAATCAATGGACCAAGGTGTATTTGAGGTTTTAGAGATGGTTTCAAGAGAGAGAAAAAGGAGATCTAGGTTTTGGAAGGTTTAGAGAGAGAGAGAGATGAGAAAATGACTCATTTCTCGAATTGATATACGTGCAGACCGCTTGAGCGCAAGAATGGTCGCTCGAGTGACCAGACACAAACGAAGACACCGCTCAAGCGCAAGAATGGTTGCTCGAGAGCACAATGCACCCTCATAGTAGTTCAGACCTGTAAAAGTTTGCTCGAGTGCAAAAGCCAAACTCTTAGTAGTTTTGCAGGCTATAAAAGACTGCTTGAGTGCAACAATCATCGCTCGAGCGAAAGAGCAAAATTTTTGGCAACACAATTTTGAAAATACTAACTCCCAACTGTAGACGTCCCTGAACGCCCCGGGAGGGTTAAGTCCCGTTCCGTTCATATTGGGGTCACTACAGTTCGAGGGACTCAAAATGTCACGGTTCTTAATCTGAACCAAAGAGTCCGAATCCGGCAAATCGTTTTGAGAAAACAGATTTTTGAAAAGAAGTGCCAAACATGGACTGCTTTGCCAGATACAGAGTCGCCACCTAAATATTTTTAAAAGGGGAAATTTAGGAAACCCTGACTCGGTGCCGAAGGCCACGTGTCCGTCATCACCAAAGTGGTCTTGGCTCGGGAGCTTAGGTACGATCGGGGAAGGTCAGCTATGAGCACCCCCTTTCGCCCGGTCCGAAGACCGGCCTCTACTAACCGTGATATCCGATTTTGAAAACATTACACGTTCTTATTCCAATTATTAGCCTAGAATTACTATGTTGTGCGCACAGCAAACAAGTATAGACTAGATTGCCTAATTTGGAAATAAACATCGCATATCCGTTGGTTTGGAAAACGCTTTGGAATTTGCTACTCACAAGTAGGCTAAAATACGGATTTCGATGAGTTTTCCAACTCAAGCAATCCAACCTCCACCCACAGGCATTCAAGCAGTTATATCACATAAGCAACTAGCCTCATGGTAATCATGCTGTCATGGCAACACTCACACACATGCAAGGATGCTAAAGCATAAAAGCTCACCTAGTACTCCAAGCCAAAACAGAAGCTCATTAGAAATCCATGCATGGACCTAAGCATACTGAAATGTCTAATGCAACGCATACAAAGATGCAATCTAGGCAGGCTCGGCTATCCTAAACATGGCATGTGAAATGCTACAAATAACACGTATTCAATTTGGAATTGAAATACAATGCAGTTTGTATGATGTACTGAGCCCGGTGCATGTAAACAAATGCATGAATGCACGCATGCATAGCATAAGGTATGCTAAAATAAACGTGCCCTAATCTACCATCGAAGCAGGTAAATAAAAGGGAGAAAAAAAATGGGGGTTGGAAGACATACACACACTCACCCACACTTATTACAAGTATGCCCTCACACGGAGGGACCAAAAGAATAATACAGTCCGAATAATAAATAGTACTGAATTACTTATTACAAAAACCTCTAATCTAATTAAATTAAATGCAAAGAAGAGATGGCCACAGCCTCCGCCTCGGGATGCGCGAATGATGTATGCTCGATCCGACTTGCCCGGAAACCCACACCGTATCACTGTTGGCTCTGCTTTTACTGTTCTGCTTCTCTAGAAGACTGTAAAAGTCCCAGAATAGGCTCCCTGCATCCTAAGAATCATCATCGGCTGGATAGAATGTCCACCGGCCGTGTATAAAGCCCACCGGCTGGAAATGAAGCTATCGGCACTAAATACATTGCCGGTCGGCACTATATACTGCCGGTCGGCACAAAATTCCTGCAGAAGACAGTTTTGACAGCAACGGCAGACCAGCAGTGCAAGGCATAGAATTTCTAGGCAAATGTATGCATGGACACACTCCCTATCATGTAATGGACTCAAGGGAGTATGGCCCTCGACCCCCGGGCCATCAATCACACATTTCAATGCATGATGGCCCAAAAGCCAAGTTAGCAACTTTGATATCAAATGGAATGCAATGCACAAAACAAATCAAAGGGGCCCAACCCCTATCATGATTAGTCAAGAGGCAAGGGATGCATGTTCAATGAAATGCAACCTAGGCATGGCGGCTAAGTATGCAAACATGCGATGCAACTACGTGGCATACACGATGCTAACAACATAACATGCACAACGCATTGAACATGGCATACACAATGCAAGATGGGCTTACACCAATACAAGGAGGCCATTAGAGGAAAATGGGACGCTCGGAATGCGTGCACGTATGCACGCGAACCGAAGACATGGCATACGCAATGTAATGAGACTAAAATGGCATATACAATGCAACATGGACTTACACTAACATAAGTGGGCCTCAGCCACACTCACATAAGAGGCCATCGGATAAAAAAATGAAGTGCCTCGAAGTGCGGGCACACGGGCACGCAAACCGAGGCAATGGCCCTAAGGCATGAAATGACACAAAAAATGATATGCAAACATGCAAATGAAATTTCAGCAGCTAAATGAGGGGGAAAACAGCCCCGAAATGATGTGAAATGACACCAAATGCACGGAATGGTCCCGAAATGCGATATTAAGCGCCCGAAATGGCCTACGGCTATACTAAACATGCAAAATTGGTACATGACATGCAAAACAGTAGCAAGGCAGCCCCAAAAATAGCATTTTTATAGTACAAAACATGGCCAAATAGTAAGCATAGATAGGGCAACAATGGCATGCAAAAATGGGGGTCAAGAGAGGGGTATTGAAACAAGTGGTATATGAAAATCCCAAACTGAAAAATTCCCTTCTACAATACTGAAGAGGGACTAAAAAAATGCACATTTATAGTTTATGACAACCCTCAAATCAGCATATAAATATGGCAAAAATGTGATGCAAGATTGAAGCCAACAAAGGGCTATAACATGAGATATGCCAAACATTCATCAAACAGCCTTGGACCCTTAACAAAATATGACAAGAAGGCCAAAATATGACTCTTTCCAGACCTGATCATGGCCAAAAACAGAAGCCAGATAGGCTTAACAAAGCATGCAAGAATGGGGGTCAAGGAGGGATATAATGACAAGTATAACATGGAGACCCCCAACAAAGTTGATCCCTTCTACAATGTTGTAGAGAGACCCAAAATAAGCCTATTCACAGTTCATGACATGCTCCGAAAAAGATCACACAGAGGCTAAACAAATCATGCAATTTTACGGTAAATATGAGAGATTATGAAACAAGTGCATGATAGAGAGGCCGAACAGGGTTGAGCCCTTCTTCAATGTTGAAGAAGGGCTCAAAATGAGCCTACTTACGGTTTATATTATGCTCAAAAACAGATCACACGCAGGCCAGAAATTCCATGCAAAAATGTGGCATATCAAGGAGTATTGAAGCAAGTGCACTATGGAGGGCTCAAACAGGGTTGAGCCCTTAAACAAACATGAAGAATGGCTCAAAAGAGTGCCCCTTTCAGTAGGGGTCGGAGCTCAAAACCACAAGCAAAGAGGATAGAAAAATGGTGCAAGAATGGAGCTCAAAAGGGGAAATGAGTGCTTACCCTTGTAGACCAAGACCTTGGCTGCTTCTAGGACTGAAAATGGTGCCTTTTAGCTGCTGGAAGGCCCTCCTTGCTGCTGGAAATGGTGTAGTGGTGGTGGTGCTAGGTGGTGATGAAGAGGGGGTGTAGAAACTTGGATGATTTTGGTGTTTTAAATATAGAGAGAGAGATTGTATGGAGGAGCTCCCAAATCAGATTTTCTAACCCTAAAAAACACAGCTGGGGCTGCTGTCATATAGACAAAATGAGGGGGAAAATGGAGGGAAAAAAGGGAGGGAAAACATATCAAGTTTCCCGCCAAAAATGGCCAAAAGGGAAAGTGGTAGCTACAGGTTTCAAATGGCCAAGAGTCCTTCAACAAAGTTGAAGAGGGGCTCAAAATAAGACACTTTGTAGTTTACGACCAAGTCCAACGCAGCCCACAAGTACGCCTAAAATACCGTGCAAAAAAGGCCCAAAAAGAGGTAAAAAGGCAAGTGACAGGTGGAGATGTCAAACAGTAAGAGGTCCTTAATCAAACATGAAAAGGACCTCAAAATATGACTATCTCAAGTTTGGATCGGAGCCCAAAAATGTAGAATGAAGGTTCGGGAGCCAAAACACGCAGTTCGATGCCCCGAAAGTGGGCTGTTAGGCACCGGGAGTGGTGCACGACCACGAAGTTGGTCTCTCGGACCACAGTGTCCCTAAAAAGGGAGTAAATAAGATACATGCCAAAAACCGGGGCAAACGGAGGTGGTTAGGCGGTCCCGAACCGAGGCACACGGCCTGACGGCTCCGAAAATCGGGAACCGGGCTCCGAAATGGGCAAAATGGCCTATGGCCACGAAATGTAGCCTACGGCCATTGAGAGATGATCTACGAGACCTCTCCCTCCCTTCTCAAAGAGAAAACAGAGAAAACCGAGCCTGGTTCGCAAATCGAGACAAAGCACAAAAGAGTCCGGAAGTCCGGAGGCATGGCTCGTAGCCGGGACTCTGCAATCTCAGAACGAGCACAATATGCAACATCACCAAGCGCTCAATTGATGACGTCTGAGTCTTAAGGTCGGTCAAAAATGGGGTGTCTACACCAACCTATTTCAACATGACCAAGGCACTCCAATAACCAAGCTCAACAAGGAATAAGATGAATAAAGACGAGCAGTGATACAAAGCAAGATATCCCGAATCCAAAATGATAAATGGGTGTAGATTGCTTTTCGTGCTCCTTTCGGATATGATAGCCCTACAGTTTAGACTTCCATGGTTCTAAATCTGATTTCACAAGTGCAATGTGAAATAGATAAACACAAATGAGTCCAAATTCGACAAATCTTTTGGAAAATTGATTTTGAATCAAATGCCAAAAATGGACTGCTTTGCCAGATTACAGAGTCGCTACCTAAATATTTTTGAAAAATTTAGGAAACCCGAGACTCTTGCCAAAGGCCACTTATCCATCATCACCAAAGTATCTTGGCTCGGGAACTTAGGTACGAGAAGGGAATGTTATGAATTGAGCACCCCACTCGCCCAATCAAAGATCGACCTCTACTAATCATGATGTGATTCTTATTTACATTATATGCTTTTGTTCCGGTTATTTGGCTATCATTACTATGTGACGCACATAAGATAGACTAATTTGTAAAAGTTGGAACACTTTGATTTCATGTTTGTCTTAAAAATTGTTTTGAACACGTGTCACTTGAAGAAAAAAAAAAAAAGTGAGCCCGCATGTACATTTAATCAATTTATCCCAATTTAAGCAATTAGCCTTCATTCACAGGCATTCAAACAAGTATATCATTTAAGCACTTAGCCTCATGGAAAACATGCTTCACATGGCAACAATCAAACCTATGTAATCTGTTAAAGCAATAAGTGCTCACCTAGTACTCCAAGGCGAGCCAAAAGAGATAAAAGAGTCAGAAAAAAAAATGCATGATCCTAACGATGCAAGTGACTAATGTAACACATACAAGAGTGCAACTAAGAGGTTCAATTCGTTACCATGGCATATGATTCAATTCAAAGCATACGATATTGCACGTATTCAATTAAGTAGGAAATGACAATATTGGTTAGAATGATGAACAAAACCCGATGTATGCAAAACAAATGCACGCAAATCATGGAAAATGCTACAAGAAACATGATGCTCTAAGTTATCCATCATAAGCGGGTAAATAAAAAGGACAAGAAAATGGGAGTTGAAAGACATATACATTATTACAATTTTTCCCTAGTGTAGGAGGGTTTGAATAACTGAATTTAGCTAAGCTAGCTAACTAATTATTACAACACTGAATTTAACTAACCATTCTAGCTAATTAAATGATTACAACACAAGATTTAATTAATTAATCTAATTAATTACAGCACCAAGTTAACTAGCTATTTTAACTAAGTAATTAAGTATTACAAGTCCACAAGTTAACGGGCTCCGAGAAATGAGGGAATGGCTTATGCATGCACATGATTTTCCCTCGAGAATGCCTCTGTTTTGCTGCCAAAAGGGTTCTGTTTTGTCGTCAAAAAATTGCACTATTTTCATCTCAACATCTGCTCTGTTCTCTGAGGAAAATGGTACTTCCTGGCTGAAAAAGGAGGCCGGCTAGCCAGAAGTGGTGGATGGCTGTACAGTATAAGTGGCCGGCCAACCACTAATTTTAGGTTTCTCTTACTGCATCAGAAAACAAACAGAACACAAATAGAGCATTCTCAAGGGATGTTTGTCCACCCTGTCTCTCCTTATCATCAGACAGATCAAAGGAGGGCTAGGCTTGATTCGCAAGCCATCAATCGATTCAAATTCATTGCATGATAGCCCAAGAACCAAGGGATACAATTTCAATAAATGAAACTAAAGACCAACAAAACCTCTCCCTATCGTAGAATTGATTAAGGGAAGTGGTTGACCTTGGAAACTTGAACCATTTTCATCACTAGCAAGTATGAAATGACTCAAGATTCCATGGATTCAATTAATGTCCGAGTGAACCCCTAACCATGTTATTATCTTGTTACCTCTTTTAAGCCCCAATTTATTATCTCTTTTAATTACCTTTCCATTCATTAGTCCATTTTGTCCAAAATGAAGATTAAGTCCACTAATGGAGAGAAGTGTCAAACAAGGATTGTTTTAGGCATGAGAGGGAGATCACGCTGGTGGTAATGAACCTCCAAAGAGATTAAATCATTAAGCACAAGGATCTCTATCTCAAGCTTAAACAACAACCGGTTTAAACGACTTTCAAAGAAAAGGAAAACCCAAGAAAAGAGGGAGGTTGCAGAGGTGATAAGAGGTGAACACAAGTATGGAAATTACTAAATAAATGCCACGAACTCAAATAGGCTAGTGTCTAATTCCTAAAACACCAAACCTATGAGGACCATTACACTACAAGCATGCTATACAAGGCACAAATGAAATAAACAACCTAAAATAGCCCCAAAGCAGGCAAAAATAGGGCTAAAATTCACATGAAAAATCTTGAAAAAGTTAGCTACAATATTGAGGAATTAAAGCTAGTAAACAAGCACAAAGAAGGGAGGCTAACCCCTCCAATTTTTGAGACTTCAAAATATCATTTTTAGCCTCTGAAAACCACTAAAATTCAGTGGTAAAATGCTCAAAAAAAGTTCTAAAAAGATGGGAAACATAAGGGTAATGGCCTAGGAAGCAAGGTTCAAAGAAGCGTGGTCAATCTCTCTACCTTTAATGGCCTTAAACCACAAGCTTCATCCCATAAAAAAATAGGTAAAAAAAACAGCACAAAAATAGCAATAAATGATGGAAATAAATAGGGGAAAGAAGCTTGGAATTATACATCTTGAAGAGGGGACAACCCTTTTAGTTATAAACCACCAATTCCACATCCTCAAGAGCTGAAATTCAAGCTTAAGAACCTCAGCAAGGAACCTTAGAAATTAGGTTTAGGAAGTATAGAGAGAGTGTGTAGGTTATAAGATAAAAAGAGAGATATTTTTGGGAATTTTCCTTCTCTAATTTTTTCTAACCCCATTTTATGAGAGGGAGTCATCTATATATACAAATATATGAGACTATCTTAGAAATATCCATATAGACACAACTAGTGCATTACATGCACTTATGGAGACAGCTGGCAAAAAGATCTAATTTTTTGATAGAAGTGCCCGGCAGGCCACTAAAGGGGACGGACGGCCATACACTAATAATTGGCTGGCTGGCCACTAGTGGGTCTGTAGGCCCCTAGGTGGTCAGGCTTACAAAGTTGCTGTTTTGGTCCAAAAATGGTGCAAGGTTTGTAGGTTTTTGAGGCTCAAACCCGAGGCTTCCTGCTGAGGAAATTGAGCATTTGACAAGCATATACATTCATCCTTAGGTGATCAATCGGTGGTGCCCAAGTCGTAAGGGCGGTTAAAAATGGGGTGTCTACAACAAGTCAGGTCTAAACCGGAATCATTATAACCTCCTCCCTTAAGGAATTTCGTCCCTGAAAATTTAAAACCAACATAAAACAAATGTTTTTAAATCCAGATAAGTTGTTTTTAAATCCACATAACAAAGATCCAATCATCTTCATAACCATGACCCAGCCACCAATCATTCATTCTCATAAAACAATAAACAAAATTCCCAACATTGAATATACAATTCACTTTTTCCAAAACGTATGTAATGTTTTACGTTTAATCGACATACAAAATTTCATTACAAGTTTCAAATAACAACAAAAGGGTCCGGATACTTCTCACGGCCTTCAGCCTCACGTTTCCAAGTTGCTTCGTCAACCCCATGGTATCGCCATAACACCTTTACCAATGGAATTGTCTTGCCTCGCAAGACTTGGTCCTGGGTATCTAAGATTCTAACCGGTCTCTTCTCATATGAGGCACCCTCATCTACCTCTAACTCGGTCCAATCCAACATATGTGACGGACTGGCTCACACTTCCGAAGCATACAAATATGGAACACGTCATGAACCTAGAAAAGTTGTGGCGGCAAGGCCAAACGATTAGCTACCTTCCCAATACACTCAAGAATCTCAAAAGGCCTAATAAATCTAGAAAACAACTTCTCGCTCTTCCCAAACCTCATCAAACCCTGTCTAGGTGATATTTTCAAGAAGACGTGATCTCCCACCTCAAATAATAACGGTCTCCTCCTGCAGTCGACATAGCTCTTCTAGCGACTCTAAGCCGAAATCAATCTCTTACGGATAAGTGCAACCTTCTCTGTCATTTTGCGGACTAACTCAGGACCTAACATAGGTGTGTCACCCACCTCGACCCAACACATAGAAGATCTACACGGTCGGCCATACAAGGCCTCAAACGATGCCATGCCAATACTCGCCTGAAAGCTATTGTTGTAGGCGAACTCCACTAAAGGTAAGTGCCTCTCCCACGACCCCTTAAAGTCAAGAACACAACCCTGAAGCATATCCTCTAAGATTTGAATAGTACACTCTAACTGCCTGTCAAACTGAGGATGATAGGCGGTACTAAACGTCAATCCAGTGCTAAAGGCATTTTGTAAGCTCTCCTATAGCCGAGCCGTGAAGTGCGAATATCTATCTGAACAATAGTCATAGGGACCCCATGAAGTAGCACTATGTCCTTAACATAAAGGTCGGCAAGGTAATCTACTGAGTCACTCATGTGCATAGGTACAAAATGTGCTGACTTAGTTAACCGGTCGACTATCACCCACACGGCATCATTACCCCGTTAAGTCCTCGTAAGACCCATAACAAAATCTATCGTGACATGCTTCCACTTCTGCTTGGCCATAGGCAAGGGTTGTAACAAGCCCATAGGTCTCTGATGCTTGGCCTTCACTTGTTGACAAGTAAGGCACCTCAATACGAACAAGGCCACGTCTCTCTTCATCCCTCTGCACCAAAACTAGCCACTAAGGTCATGATAAATCTTGGTGCCTCCTAGATGTACCGCAAGGCACGAATGGTGGAACTCTTAGAGTACCTCCTCTCTATGAGACTCCGACACAAAAAGACGATCAAAATATCTAACACTTGAGTCAGAATACACGTTCATGCCCTTCTCCAGCTTCCCACTAGACATCTTCTCCCGGATGGGCTCTACCTCGTGGTCACCCTATTGTGCTTCTATAACTCGGCTCACAAGTGTAGATTGTGCAACTACCGTAAACAAAATTGTTGACTCAACAGACTCGCCAAGATGCAAGTCAAACTCAGCAATAGTGCCTAACATCTCCCATTCCTGAATGACAATACTAGCTACACTGCTAATGGACTTCATACTCAAAGCATTAGCGACTACATTGGCTTTTCCTGGGTGATAATACAACTCAAAGTCATAATCATCCATAAACTCCATCCACCTCCTCTGCCTCAAATTTAAATCTTTCTGTGAAAATAGGTATTTCAGTCTCTTATGATCGAAAAAGACCTCAAACTTCTCACTATACAAGTAATGTCTCCAAATCTTCAAGGCAAATATCATTGCTACTAGCTCTAGATCATGAGTAGGATAGTTTCTCTCGTGTGAGTTATTACCTTCCCTTTCTACATCAAGACATAACCCAAACCTTCCCGAGACGCATCACAATACATTGAATAGCCCAAACCCCTCTCCGGAATAATCAATACTGGAGCAATGGTAAGTCTAACCTTAAGCTCTTGAAATGACTTCTCACAAGTCTCATTCCATACAAACTTAATTGTCTTCCTCGTTAGTCTAGTCAATGGTGAGGTTAATCTAGATAAATCCTTCACAAAACGACGATAATACCCAGCTAACCCCAAGAAACGCCGGATCTCAAAGGCATTCTTAGGTTGTTCCAATCTTGCACAGCCTCAATTTTAGAGGAATCTCTAGTCACCCCTTCTCTGGATACCACATGCCCTAAGAATTTCACTTCCTCCAACCAGAACTCACACTTTCCAAACTTAGCATATAATTTGTGGGCTCTAAGTAACTCTAGCACAACTCATAAGTGTTCCTCATGTTCCTCCTCAAAGGGTAAGGAAATCAAAATGTCATCAACAAAGACAACTACAAAATGATCTAGGAACTCATGAAAGACCCAATTCACCAAGTTAATAAATAAGGCAGGTGCGACCCGCCACCGCTTGAGCAAAAATTAGGGGTGCTCGAGCGGCCTATCTAGGGTTGCGTACATGGAAATTCTAGGCTATTCTACTAGGAATAAAAAGAAGAAAAGAGTCTACAATTAGGGTTCAAAAATATTTCAGAGAAAATGAGGGGCTAGGGTTTGGAAAGAGTTTTCTCAAGCTTCAAGGGCAATTTTGATGGAGGCTTCTTTTTCTTCTTCTTCTTCTTCTACTTCTTCTCATGCGTCCATGAGTGGCTAGGCTCCTCTTTCTAGGGTTTTGATGAAACCCTAGCTAAGTAAATAGGATTTTCTTTTTAGTTTTCTTTTTTGTAATGGTTTGAATAGTTGTATGGTTCTTAAGAATATTTCAAATATAATTTTTCATTATTTCTTCAAGTATTCTTCTTTCTGTGATTGTTGAATGCTTACCATGCAATGGTTTTTTGTGCTTTCATGTTCAAGGTATGAGACAAGCCATACTACTAGTGTTGCTACCCTAGTTTAGAGCGAACTACTTGAGATGGTTCGTGCCTATACATTGAACGTGTTAATTTTCTTGATCAATGCTTTGAACTTGTAGTTGCGAAGTATTATTTAGTTCGAACCGTAACATAATTGATTTTTAAATTGAAAATTATTTATGTAACTAGTTCTAAATTCATTACCCTATGTTTTTCCCAAAATCAGCAACTTTATCTTTAATTATAATTGCTAGTTTATTCGCTTTGTTTAATTTAATTATCATTAGGTTATGAACAACCATCTCTTTCATCAAAATTAATTTAAGAATTTAACAATTAAATTAGTTTAATTTCCCATTTGTCCCTATGGATCGATACATGGACTTACCATTATGCTAAGGAATTTAGTATAGTTTAGTTTTTATTTTTAGTGTGTGAAACGACCCATCAAATTTTGGTGCCGTTGCCAGGGACTTCTGGCAAAACTAATTAAGAGATTAAGTCCAGCACCATCCACTGTATATACATCACTATCATGTATTCGGTTACCCAACACCACCACTGCTCATTATGAGATTAAGTCCAGCACCATCCAAATGCTCCCATCATTCCATGGACTAGCTCATGATGACCCTTACAAACACCTGCATGAATTTTTGGAAATTTGCTCTACAGTGAGGATCCATAATTTCACCAATAAGGCCTTAATGTTGCGACTATTCCCATTTTCACTAAAGGACAAAGCCAAACATTGGTTGAACTTCTTATCTGCTAATTTTGTCACAACATGGGAACAATTATAGCAGAAGTTTTTGGAGAAGTACTTTCCCGTTGGTAAGACTAGCCAACTTAGGCGAGCCATCACCAATTTTACTCAAATTGATGGCGATCAATTTTATGAAACATGGGAAAGTCTTCGTGACCTTCTCCAATAGTGCCCCCACCACCAAGTACCTGATTGGCAACTTGTTCAAATCTTTTACTATGGCTTAACTGAGCCTCATCGCCAAATGGTGGATTCTTCTTGTAGTGGGACATTTATGTCAAAAAATGATGCCAATGCATGGCAATTATTTGAGAACCTAATTGATAATTCTTTTCACCATGCCTTCGCAACCCAGCAAGTTTGGTAACTTGTAGTTGGAGCCCCGAAAAGATGGGGCATTTATGAGATAGGGCAAAAGATAGAGTTAGCCCAACAAGTAGAGCCATTGTCTCATAAAATGGACCAATTATTAGCTTCGGGACATGCCGCTACATAGCAACCACAACCTCAATTTCATAAGGCATGTGCTATTTGTGCGAGCCCTACTTATGACTTGAGTGAGTGCCCTCTGGCATCACAATTTCCGGAACTAGTCGAAGAGCATGTGAATGTGGCTCAAGAATTCTCCAAACTAAGTAATGACCCATATTCCAATACATATAACCCAGGATAAAGAAATCACCTTAATTTTTCATGGAGACCTCCTTCACAAGGCACTTCTTACAATCCTCCACCACCAAGGCATAATTTTAATAATTTTGCCAACCAATCTTCTTACTGACCACCACAACCTTATCAGCAACAACAACTCCCTCCTATTCCTCAATGCAACTTGGCCTTTGAGACTCAGGTATTGGAAGTTCTCTTAGAGCTTAAGGGGTTAGCACCAATAGTTCACTCCCACAGTCACTCCATTGCCAAGCTAGAGGCCCAATTAGGTCAATGGCTAATAACATGAATAGGAGAGAGGAGGGAAAATTATCGAGTTAGACTGTGGTTAACCCTAAGGGTTAGTATGGGGCAGAGGGGTCGAGTGGGAATGGAAAGCACCATGAACAGGTTCAAGTGGTGATTACTTTGAGGAGTGAAAAGGAGTTAGAGCCTTGGCCAGTTGTGTCTGATGCAACTAGGGCTAAGAAGGATGACCATAGTGGTTAACCCAAAGAGAGCAAAGGTGAGGGAGAAACACATAAGGGGGATAACTTAGTCCCTAGTACTTCACATGAGTCTAAGGCACCTTATGTGCCTAAGGCACCCTTTCCCCAATGCCTTGATGCACCGTCCCCTTTTAATAAGAACGTGGTATCCATGAAGCAATGATGGAGGTTTTTAAACAAGTTAAAATCAACCTCCCCCTGTTGGAGGTGATTAAGCAAGTACCCTTCTATGCTAAATTTTTGAAGGACCTTTGTACGTAAAAGCTTAAATCTAGGACACACGTGTCCCAAAAGGTCGTACTCACAGAGCAAATAAGCTCCATCTTATTGAGTGACACACCCTCTAAGCTTAAAGACCCGGGTGTCCCAACCATTGCATGCATTATAGGGGACCATTTCATTGATATGGCCTTGTTAGATTTAGGAACAAGTGTCAATTTGTTGCCGTACTTTGTGTAAGAGGAATTCAGGCTTAGCGAGTTGAAGCCCACTACTGTCACACTCCAGTTGGCTGACCGGTCCCTCAAAGTGCCTCGTGGCATGATTGAGGATGTGCTAATAAAGGTCAATAGGTTTTATTTTCCTATTGATTTTTTGGTTTTACATATGGAATTGGTAGCCAGCTCTAGGAAACAAATCCTAGTGATCTTAGGTCGACCTATCTTGTCTACGGCTAATGCATGTATTAATTCTCGTACTGAGGTTATGGATGTTTCATTTGGGAATATGCAAGTGAACTCAATGTTTTTCAAGCATCCCAACAACCCCATGAAAGAGAGGAGTGCTTATTTGTGGATGTTGTGGGCGAGATAGTAGAGAAGGCTTTACCCTCCATTCTTGTAGAGTACCCTTTAGAGGCTTGCTTAGCTAATTTTGGGTTTGAGGATTTTGATATTGACAAGTCAGTTGGGGAAATGAATGATTTACTTGATTCTTTTCCTACACTGGATTTTCCTCCGTGGAAAGCTCGATTTGAGTCCTTTCCTCCTCTATCTAGAGAGCCCACCATACCATCCTTAGTCACACCACCTGCACTTAAGTTGAAGCCACTCCTGACCACACTCAAGTATGACTTTTTAAGGCCTCAGGATACTTTACCAGTCATCATTGCATTTGACTTCACTGCAGAGCAAGAGAGTCAATTAATGAGTGTTCTCATGACGCATCAGAGTGCTATAGGATGGTGTGCCCGATTTGAGAGGGATAGATCCCTCTATGTGCATGCATCATAGCATCATATACACTTAGAGGAGGAGACCAAACCTTCTCGTGAAATGCAACTGAGGCTTAATGCTAACATGAAAGAGGTAATAAAAAAAAGGTGTTGAAGTTGTTGGATGAAGGTATTATATACCTCATCTCAGATAACAAGTGGGTGAGCCCCCACATAAGTGGTGCCCAAGAAATCGGACATCACTGTTGTTAAGAATGAACAAGAAGAGTTAGTCCCCACATGAACCACCACCGAGTGGCGAGTGTGCATTGATTATCATAGGCTCAATTCCATGACTAGGAAGGATCACTTTCCCTTACCTTTTATTGATCAGATCCTAGAGTGGTTAGCAGGGCAGAGCTACTATTGTTTCCTTGATGGCTACTCTAGTTACAATCAAGTTCCTATGTATCCTGATGACCAGGACAAGACCACCTGCACATGTCATTTTGGCACTTTTGCCTATCGCCAAATGCCCTTTGGGCTTTGTAATGCACCAGCGACCTTTCAACGGTGCATGATGGCTATTTTCTCTAACATGGTGGAGAAATTCTTAAAGGTCTTCATGGATGACTTCTCCATGTTTGGGCCATCTTTTGAGGAATGTCTCTAGAACTTAACTAAAGTCCTTACTCATCGTGTGGAGACGAACCTTGTTTTGAGTTGGGAGAAGAGCCATTTCATAGTTTGGGAGGGTATTGTGTTGGGTCACATAATGCCTCCCCATGGTATAAAGGTCAATAAGGCCAAGATCGACTTGATCTCTGGCTTGCCCCCACCTACTTTTGTGCACCAAGTGTGCTTATTCTTAGGGCACGCGGGTTATTATCGCCGATTTATCAAAGACTTTAGTAAGATCTCACACCCTTTCTGTACTCTATTGGCTAAGGATGCCTTGTTGTCTTTGACAAAGCCTGTTTGGTGCCATTTGAAACACTCTGAGCTACACTTTCTACTGCCCCCATCATGCAATCCCCTGAGTCTCTTCCTTTCAAGATTATGTGTGATGCATTTGATTATGCCCTCAGCTCCATCTTGGGTCAAAGGGTGAATAAAGTGCCCAATGTTATATACTATGCTAGTCGTACTCTTTCTAATGCTCAATTAAGCTACACTACTGTAGACTGGACTTCTTTCGCGCCCCCTTTCAGAGAGCTCGAATTGGTCCTACAGTTCTGACTCCTGTCAGGGTTCTGAATCTAATCTCACAAAGTGTAATATGAGACTAATAAACATCAAAGAGTCTAATCTGGCAAATCATTTTGGAAAATTGATTTGAGATCAAATAATGCCAAAACTGGACTGCTTTGCCAGATTACAGAGTCGCCACCTAAATATTTTGTTTTTGGGAAATTTAGGAAACCCTGACTCGTGCCAAAGGCCATGTGTCCGTTATCACCAAAGTTGCTTCAGCTCGGGAACTTGGGTACAAGAGGGGAAGGTCATGACATGAGCACCCCCGCTCGCCTGATCAAATATCGGCCTCTACTAACATGATATGTTGTTTTATAAACCTCATGTGTTCTTATTCCGGTTATTAGCTAACTTTACTATGTGACACACACACAAGTATAGACTAAAATCACAAGAATTGGAACGAATTCAACTTGTGTTTGTTTTTTAAAATGGTTTGAAAGTGCCACCCTCAAGTGGGCTCAAAACATGATTTGCCATTTCGCAAAATGGGCTTAAAACTCACAATCATCGAATTGTTCCAATTCAAGCAATCAAGCCTTCATCCACAGGCATTCATGCAGTTAATCATTTAAGCACATAGCCTCATGGTAAGCATGCTATCATGGCAACACTCACACTCATGCAAGTATGCTAAAGCATAAAAACTTACAGTGTACTCCAAGCCAAAACAAAAGCTAGTTAGAAATATGCATGATCCTAACTATGCTAGATGCCTAATGCAACACATGCAATAATGCAATTAATAGGCTTGGCTATCTAATCATGGTATTTGATACAATTTGATAACATGCTTTGAAACACGTATTCAAAGAAGTGTTGAAATAACGATGCAGTTTGAATGATGCGCTGAGCCTCGGTGCATGCAAGACAAATGAATGATGCAAACATGCAAGCATAAGGTATGCTAATCAAAACGTGCCCTAATCTAACCATCGAAAGTAGTTAAATAAAAAGGAGAAAGACATGGGGTTGGAAGACATACACACACGTACACACACACACTTATTACAACATTTCGCCCTCTCGAAGGAAGGTCTGAATAAACAAGCTAAGCTACACTAAGCTAAACTAATTATTACAAAACAACTAATTAACTAACTTAGCTAATTAATTACAACACAATTGAATAACTAGCTATGCTAAGCTAATTAAAATATTACAAAACAGATTAAACTAATTAATTACAACACATGTATTAATTAGTTACAACTAGCTAATAAAGCAATAAAATGGCCTCGCAGGCGAGGGAGACATGCATGCTGGGTTGACTTCCTTTCGAAAATCCACCGCCTTGCCTTTAGATGCCTCTGTTTGCACTTTGCTTTGATCTCTGAACATCGCACCAATTTTCAGACTGCTTCTGCCCCAATACAGGAACATTTTGAACAACTTTTCCACTGATGGCCGGTTGGCTACCATAGGTGGCTATCGGCCACTACTACTGGCCGGTTGGCCACTTTTTGTGGCTGTCGGCCACCCTTTCCCTGGAATTCTCCCTTTTGCTGCAACAGAGAGCAAACAGAGGCAAAGCAGTGTCTTCTCACACAATATATGTTTTATTACTCTCCTTATAATTTCTCAAGCTCAAAGGAGTGTAATTCTTGGCTCTCAAGCCATCAACCAAGCATTTTCAATGCATGATGGCCAAAGAGTCAAGCTTGTACAAGTCAATGAATGCACAAATAAGACTCGAAGGACCACCACCCTATCATGCATGATCAAGGGTGATGGAGACAAGGGAGATTGGCTCATTTCATCACTTTGAGTATGAAATGGACCAATCTACCTTATGTTCAATATAACGTCCGATTGAACACATGCAATGCAAATACAACATGCTTATCTTGGTCATATTTTACTCGATTCATTTTGTTTACACATTTTAGCATTACCAAGCCATTCTTTAGTCAATTTGTTCAAGGTGATTGTCCTCTAATGAGAGAGGGGTCAACCAAAGGGTGATTTAAGACATGAGAGAGATCATGCCTTTGGCTAGGAGAAACCGTCAAAAGAGAGTTAAAGCCATTGAGCATAAGCTCTATCTCAAGCTTAAACACAATCATAAGGTTAACCAACCCTAAAAACAAATAGAAAAATGAAGAAATAAGGGAGGTTGCAGACTTTTTAGTGCTGAAATGGCATGCCAAAGACACTAAATCATGCAAGCAACACATGCAAGACATGCTCAAAAGCCAAAAGCATTAAACTAGTGAAGAGCATTACACTAGAGGCATGCAATATCAAGCTTAAATAACCAAACCAGCTCTGGACAGAGCTTAAACATGCCAAAACAATAGCCAAAACATGCTGAGATTAAAGCATAAAAGACAAGAAAAACATGCTCACATGTTAGGCTACAAACAAGGCCCAAGACACAACTCTCAAAAGCAATGAAGGAGTGATAAAAGTGAGAGTGTGATAGACCTACACATACTAAAATCACATGTTAAATGATACTATAGCATGCAATCATCTCAAGCAAGGCATGTTAGAGGCTTTAAAACACAAAGCTAGTGAAGGCAATTGCACTACAACCATGCAAGACAAAGCTCATATGACCAAGACAACTCAAAATAGAGTTAAAGTAAGCCAAATCAGAGCCTAAAACATGCTGAAGTCAAGTCACAAAAGGGTAGAAAACATGCTCACATGTTAGGCTATCTACACTTGCAAACAAGACGCGAGGAGGAAAGGCCACCCCCTCCTATTTTGGACCTCAAAACATACTTTTTACCACTAAAATTCCCCTGGAATTCAGTGGTTAAAAGGACAAAAAAGGTTGACTTTAGTATGTTAAAAGATAATGCAAGAAGCTCACAAGCTAAGGAATAAAAGGGAGAGAGAACCCCCTAACACAAAATAGACTAAAACCAACATGTTAAGGCCTAAAATTTAGAGTTTTTTGTAGTTGAAAACCAGGCCAAAAATAGTGCAAAAAGATGGCAAAGCAAACAACTAAGCAAAGCTTACAAGGTAAAGGCTTATACCTTTGAAGCACAACACTAAAACAGCAACAATTCTGAGCTCAAACCAACCTTAGAAGCTTAAACAAGGCCTCCAAGAACCTCAGCCCCAAGGTGAAGGTGTTTGGCTAAGGGTCTTAGTGCAAATGTGTAGAGAATTCTCACTTTCAAGCACAAAATAGGAAGAGAGAGAGGATTCTAGAGAGAGAGAGAGAGGAAATTTGCTCACAAATTTTTGTAACCCCTCAAACAGGGGAGAGACCCCCCATTATATAGAAAAACAAGCCAAAGGCTTGCCTTCATCCTTACATACACATGTATGGAGATGAGCATTAGCGATCAACAACTGGCATAGCTGGCAAACAAATATCTGAAAAAAGGAGAAAAATGATCAATGTAGCCGACCGGCCATAAACATAGCCGACCGGCGACCACTGGTGGCCGGCAAGCACAAGTCATGGCCGGCAGGCTAGGGGGATGGCCGACAGGTCACCCTCTCCTCCAGAAGCAAAGAAACAAGCTCTTGGTCCACAACCAAGCACAAAACAGACAAGATTAGAGGCTCTGAGGCAAGGCGCTCAGCCGAGACCTTCAGGGACTCAAAACGAACACGAGCGAGCACAATCACCGGGTGTTCAAACGATGACGTCCAAGTCTTGAGGACGGTCAAAAATGGGGCGTCTACAACTACCACTGAGAATGAGTTACAAGTTGTTGTTTGTGCACTTGATAAGTTCCGGTCCAACCTCCTAAGGTCTAAAGTCATTGTGTTCACTGACCACGCTGCTTTACGGTACTTATTGTCCAAAAAGGAGACGAAACCTAGGTTGGTTAGGTGGATTTTACTCCTTCAGGAGTTTGACCTAGAAATCCAGGACAAGAAGGGATTCGAAAATGTCAATGCGGATTATTTATCCCAAATCCTTATTGAGCACAAGAGTGATCCCTTAGTCTTTCATGACTCGTTTCCGAACGAGCAACTTTTTGTGGTGTCATAAGTGACCCTCTCGTGGTTTGCTCACATAGTGAATTACTTGGCGGTTGAACAAATTCGTAAAAGTTAGTTTAAGCAAGACAAAAACCGATTTTTCTCACAAGTCAAGCACTATTTCTGGGAAGACCCAGAATTGTTCACATATTGTTCGGATCAAGTGATTCAGTATTGTGTGCCGAGATTGAAACCCATAGCATTCTCACCTTTTCTCACTCTCATGCATGTGACGGCCATTTCTGTGGGCAGAAAACGGCCACTAAGGTCTTACAATGTGAGTTCTACTGGCCCTCTATCTTCAAAGATGCCCATAACTTCTATAGAGCTTGTGTACATTGTTAACGGATGGGCTCTATGTCACAATGAGATATGATGCTGATGACCCCTATTTTGATTGTTGAGATTTTTGATGTTTGGGGCATCGACTTTATGGGCCCCTTTCCACCATCTTTTGGATTTGAATACATTTTGGTGGCCATGGACTATGTCTTGAAGTGGGTTGAGGCAGTGGCCACCAGAATGAATGGCCACAAAGTTGTGATTAAATTCCTCCATGAAACCATTTTTTGTCATTTTGGGTTCCCACTTGCCATAATTAGTGACAGTGGCAAACATTTTTCTAACCGATTTTTTGAGGCATTGGTGCACAAATACATGATCACTCACAAAGTTGGCACTCCTTGTCATCCCCAGACTAATGGTCAGGTAGAGGTTTCTAATAGGGAAGTCAAACATATCCTCGAGAAAACTATGAGGCCCGATAGGAAAGATTGGTCCACTAGGTTGGTTGATGTACTTTAGGAATATTACACTGCATATAAGACACCCATCGAGATGTCTCCATATAGGATTGTGTTCAGGCAAGCGTGTCATCTCCTTGTTGAGTTAGAACAACGGGCTTTGTCAGCCATTAAGAAATTTAGTTTTGATATGGCAAAAGCCGATGACCATTGAAAAATCCAACTTAATGAGTTAGAGGAGCTTCGCAATGATGCATATGAGAGTTCCAAAATTTACAAGGCTAGGACTAAGCCATTTCATGATAAACACATTTCTCATAAGTCCTTCGAGCCTCACTAAAAAGTGTGGTTGTTGAATGCCAAATTGTGGTTGTTTCTAGGTAAACTTCAGTCTCAGTAGGATGGCTCACATGAGGTTCTTGAAGTATTTCCGAATATATGAATCTAGGAGAAATGGGAGATGATTAAGGTTGTCCACTTGATGGACCCAATATATATTCCATCAAAATTATTTTTGAGTCTAGGAGACTTTAAATCCTCTAAAAGTGTAATTCCTTTGGTGTTAGAAGTGCCCAAATGGCATCTGATGGTCTGGTATAGCCATCTAACTATGTTTGTAGTGAGTTCCTAGGAAACCAACTGAGACGGTGGAAACTAGAGTTCGAATGGCAAATCCAAGAATGCAAAGGTTTGGAATTTCTGAGACTAAAGTCTGGTTTAAATACCTAGGGGTGTGGAGATTGCTTCAAAACCACCTTGGCTTGAACTCTGTATGGCAGCCCCATAGGTCTAGTGTCACGACCCAAACCCGCTCCTTTAGGTTTAACGTCGTAACCGACCAATAATCCGAGATTACCAAAGGCCTACCTAACAATACAAAATAATAGGGGGTGGCAGAAGCCAATAATAAACTAAAATCATCCAGTGAGCTGTGAGACTTACATGAAATAAAACAACCTCATATACTATAGACAGATATTCACATAAGCCAACTCCTACATGCGTACAAAATATATACATAACCTAGGGAATTAATCCCCGTTACAA
The DNA here is from genome assembly GCA_036172215.1 of Camellia granthamiana. Classification (NCBI taxonomy): domain Eukaryota; kingdom Viridiplantae; phylum Streptophyta; class Magnoliopsida; order Ericales; family Theaceae; genus Camellia; species Camellia granthamiana. Next base: position 3,302,280 of record JAXFYN010000019.1, on the reverse strand, counting down.
AATTAAACAAGATAAAAGATCTAAAACCAAAACTTCATAACTTTAACCACAATGCAAAAAGGGGAACCCAAATGCCTTGACACAAGATGACTTGGAACCTCGTAGTGAGGCACGAAGGTTGGCTTAACAAAACAAGGCTCGAGTCGACGCCGCTAAGTCCGGTCCGGTGTTTGATCACCTCTATTGATATATTAAAATAATGAACTAGAGCCTAGTGAATAACAATTATGTAAAGAGGTTTATGAATGATGTCCTTATAGTAACTTAAAGCAGCAATTACAGTAGTGAATCAGTTCACAAAGCAATATGTGATACATTTCAGAGTCATAATGAAATCATAGCAATCATACGTGGTACATCAAATAGCAGAACAATACAGTAGGTCTTAATGACCAAACAGTCATTTGATGGCCATCAATACAGTAAACAGTAGTTCCAATTCTTGGAACTGACAGAGATCTCTATAACAATAATAGTAAATAGTAGCAGTAACAGATGCTATGGATGCCATGAATACTGTTCATAAAATAGGACAACCATTCGATTAGTCAGAAAGTACGATTTTAGAAACAACCATTTTATAATTTAGAATATAATTACAATTCAAATATACCTTTGTAACATTGTTACTCACAGTTGGCTCCTTGCGACACGTGGTTAGGATGCGACATTTGACCTACATAGATACATTAAGCACAATGGTTCAACATACAATCTGACCATATTATCAACTCATACCCTATTCGGTCTATTCGTTCATTAGCCATGAAATCTTTCCTTTTCATTCATTAATTTCCATCATATTCATGAGATGCATATGCAAATGAAAAATGCTTGAAAACAATGCAATCGGAGGCCCAGAAGTTAAAAAAATGGAAAGAAAACGAATCTAGGACCATCCTGAAAACCGTAAGTGCGGAAGACCTGGCCGCATGTGCAGAAACACCACCACATGTGCGCCCCCACAATTAAAGCAGAATGGAAAATCATAAAACACATGAGTTTGAGTTCAAATCTTGAAAATTCATGGAGTTTCCTTCTCAATTCTCATAAACATGTAAGAAAACATGAATGTCGTGAAAATATGCCATGTTCTTGAGCTAATTCTTTCAATTTCTGCCTTATCTATCTTCTCTTACAAAACTACTACTCAAGCTTAATTCCTTCTTGTTTCCACTTAGATTCCAAAGATTTGTGAGTATCATCTCTCAAATTCAAGAAATTAGAAAGCAATTGTTACCTTAATTGGTTGAATTGTAGAGATCTTGCTTTGGTTTCTCTTCCCCTCTTCCTTCCTTCTTCCTCTAGAACTCTCTCTCTCTCTCTCTCTCTCTCTCTAATGTTGACTCCAACAAATATCACTAACTTACTCCTCTCTTTCTTTATTTACTCACTAATTTCCTTAATCAATTATGAGCTTAAATTAAGTTATATTAAATTCACTTGGCCCTAATCCAATTTAGTCTAAGCTAGACTAAGCTTAATTATTCTAATATAAATTAGGCTCTAATCACCTATCCAAACATTTAATTTTTGTTTTATTATTTTCTTATGGTTTAGCGATTCAGACAGGTCTAGTTCATGTCCTAACCATATCTTTGCACAATATCACTTGTCAATTCACACAACATATGGCACATAATTGACCTATAAGCACATAAGCAAGGCAAATCACAGAATTAGCAGTTAATTAAGGAGGTGGTTGTTACATCCTCTCCCCTTTAGGATGTTTGGTCCTCCAAACTACTTACATTCCCCCGAGAAGAATGTAGGGTCTAAAGGAAAGAGGTCGGAATATCTTTCCTTCATATCGTCTTCCCTTTCCCAAGTTGCATAAATACCATTGTGATTTTGCCAATCCACTTTCACTGATGGGATTTCGTTTACCTTTTATTGATCAGATCCTAGAGTGGTTAGCATGGCAGAGCTACTATTGTTTCCTTGATGGCTATTCTGGTTACAATCAAGTTTCTATGTATCCTGATGACCAGGACAAGACCACCTTCACATGTCGTTTTGGCACTTTTGCCTATCGCCAAATGCCCTTTGGGCTTTGCAATGCACCAGCAACCTTTCAACGGTGCATGATGGCTATCTTCTCTAACATGGTGGAGAAATTCTTAGAGGTCTTCATAGATGACTTCTCCATGTTTGGGCCATCTTTTGAGAAATGTCTTCAGAACTTAACTAAAGTCCTTACTCGTTATGTGGAGACAAACCTTGTTTTGAGTTGGGAGAAGAGCCATTTTATGGTTCAGAAGGGTATTGTGTTGGGTCACATTATGCCTCCCCATGGTATAAAGGTCGATAAGTCCAAGATCGACTTGATCTTTGGCTTGCCCGCACCTACTTTCATGTACCAAGTGTGCTCATTCTTAGGGCACGCGGGTTATTATCGCCGACTTATCAAAGACTTTAGTAAGATCTCGCACCCCTTGTGTACTCTATTGGCCAAGGATGCCCTGTTTGTCTTTGACAAAGCCTGTTTAGTGGCATTTGAAACACCCCGAGCTACACTTTCTACTGCCCCCATCATGCAATCCCCTGAGTGGTCCCTTCCTTTCAAGATTATGTGTGATGAATTTGATTATGCCCTCGGCTCCGTCTTGGGTCAAAGGGTGAATAAAGTGCCCCATGTTATATACTATGCTAGTCGTACTCTTTTTAATGCTCAATTAAGCTACACTACCACTGAGAAGGAGTTACTAGTTATTGTTTGTGCACTTGATAAGTTCTGGTCCTACCTCCTAGGGTATAAAGTCATTGTGTTCACTGACCACGCTACTTTGCAGTACTTATTGTCCAAAAAAGAGACCAAACCTAGGTTGGTTAGGTGGATTCTACTCCTTCAAGAGTTTGACCTAGAAATCCAGGACAAGAAGGGATCCGAAAATGTCATTACGGATCATTTATCCCAAATCCTTATTGAGCATACGAGTGATCCCTTAGCCTTCCATGACTCATTTCCAAACGAGCAACTTTTTGCGGTGTCATAAGGGACCCTCCCGTGGCTTGCTCACATAGTGAATTACTTAGCAGTTAAACAAATTCCTAAAACTTGGTCTAAGCAAGACAAATATCGATTTTTCTCACAAGTCAAGCATTATTTCTAGGAAGACCCGGAATTGTTCACGTATTGTTCAGATCAAGTGATTCGGTGTTGTGTGCCTGAGATTGAAACCGATAGCATTCTCACCTTTTGTCACTCTCATGCATGTGGCGACCATTTTCGTGGGCAGAAAACGGCCACCAAGGTCTTACAATGTGGGTTCTACTGGCCCTCTATCTTCAAAGATGCCCATAACTTCTGTAGAGCTTGTGTGCATTGTTAACGAATGGGCTCTATGTCACGATGTGATATGATGCCGATGACCCCTATTTTGATTGTTGAGATTTTGGATGTTTAGGGCATCGACTTTATGGGCCCTTTCCACCATCTTTTGGATTTGAATACATTTTGGTGGCCGTGGGCTATGTCTCGAAGTGGGTTGAGGCAGTGGTCAGTAGAACGAATGGTCATTTTCTATTATTTTGGGTTCCCACTTGCCAAGCAAACATTTTTGTAACCGATTTTTCGAGGCATTGGTGCGCGAATGCATGATCACTCACAAAGTTGGCACTCCTCATCATCCCTAGACTAGTGGTCAAGTAGAGGTTTCTAATAGGGAAGTCAAACATATCCTCGAGAAAACTGTGAGGCCCGATAGGAAAGATTGGTCAACTAGGTTGGTTAATGTACTTTAGGCCTATCACACAACATATAAGACACCCATCAGGATGTCTTCATATAGGATTGTGTTCAGGAAAGCGTGCCATCTCCTTGTTGAGTTAGAACAACGGGCTTTGTGGGCAATTAAGAAATTCAGTTTTGATATGGCCAAAGCCGGTGACCATCGAAGACTCCAACTTAATGAATTAGAGGAGCACGACAATGATGCATATGAGAGCTCCAAAATTTACAAGGCTAGGACTAAGGCATTTCATGATAAATACATTTCTCATGAGTCCTTCGAGCCTCACTAAAAAGTGTAGTTGTTCAATGCCAAATTATGGTTGTTTCTGGGGTAAACTCCGGTCTCAGTAGGATGGCCCACATAAGGTTATCAAAGTATTTCCGAATGGGGCGGTTGAGATTAAAAATCCACAAGATGGTACGACCTGCTGGATAAATGGCCAAAGATTGAATCATTTTGTGGATGGCATTGAGAAATGGGAGATGATTAAGGTTGTCCACTTGACAGACCTAATATATCTTCCATCATAATTATTTTTGAGTCTAGGAGACTTTAAATCCTCTAGAAGTGTAATTCCTTTGGTGTTAGTCGTGCCTGAATGGCATCTGACGGTCTGGTATAGCCATTTAACTGTGTTTGTAATGAGTTCCTAGGAGACCAACTGAGACGATGGAAACTAGAGTTTGAATGGTAAATCCTAGAACGCAAAGGTTTGAAATTTCCGAGACTAAAGAGTGGTTTAAATACCCACGGGTGTGGAAATTTCTTCAAAACCACCCTAGCTTGAACTCTGTATGGCAGCCCCATAGGTCGAGTGTCACAACCCAAACGTGCCCCTTTCGGTTTAGTGTCGTAACCGACCAGTAATCCAGGATTACCAAAGGCCTACTTAACAATAAAAAATAATAGGGGGTGGCGAAAGCCAATAATAAACTAAAATCGTCCAATGAGCTGTGAGACTTACATGAAACAAAACAACCTCATATACTATAGATAGATATTCACATAAGCCAACTCATACATGAGTGTAAAACATTTACATAACCTAGGGAATTAATCCCCGTTACAGAATTAAACAAGATAAAAGATCTAAAACCAAAACTTCATAACTTTAACCACAATGCAAAAGGGGGAACCCAAATGCCTTAACACAAGACGACTTGGAACCTCGTAGTGAGGCACAAAGGTTGGCTTAACAAAACAAGGCTTGAGTCGATGCCGCTAAGTCCGGTCCAGTGCTTGATCACCTCCATTGATATATTAAAACAATGAGCTAGAGCCTACTGAATAACAATTATGTAAAGGGGTTTGTGAATGATGTCCTTATAGTAACTTAAAGCAGTCAGTTGCAATAGTGAATCAGTTCACAAAGCAGTATGTGATACATTTCAGAGTCATAATGAAATCATAGCAGTCATACATGGTACATCCAATAGCAAAACAGTACAGTAGGTCTTAAAGATCGAACAGTCATTTGATGGCCATCAATACAGTAAACAGTAGTTCCAATTCATGGAACTGACAAAGATCTATATAATAATAATAATAATAGTAAATAGTAGTTGTAACAGATGTTATGAATGCCACGAATACAGTTCATATAACAGGACAACCATTCAAAGTATCACTTTAGAAACAAAACATTTTATAATTTAGAAAATAATTATAATTCAAATATATCTTTGCAACATTGTTACTCACAGTTGGCTCATTGCGACACGTGGTTAGGATTCGACATTTGACCTATACAAACACATTAAGCACAATGGTTCAACATACAATCCGACCATACTATCAATTCATACCGTATTCAGTCTATTCGTTCATTGTCAAGAAATCTTTCCTTTTCATTCATTAATTTCCATCATATTCATGAGATGCATATGCAAATGAAAAATGCTTGAACACCATGCAATCGGAGGCCTATAAGTTAGAAAAACGGAAAGAAAACGAATATAGGACCATCCTGAAAACCACACGTGCGGAGGAGCTGGCTGCACGTGCAGAAACACCACCACATGTGCGCCCCACAATTAAAGTAGAATGGAAAATCATAAAACACATGAGTTTGAGTTCAAATCTTGAAAATTCATGGAGTTTCCTTTTCATTTCATATACATGTAAGAAAACATGAATCTCATGAAAATATGCCATGTTCTTAAGCTAATTCTTTCAATTTCTCCCTTATCTATCTTCTCTTTCAAAACTACTACTCAAGCTTAATTCCTTCTTGTTTCCACTTAGATTCCAAAGATTTGTGAGTATCACCTCCCAAATTCAAGAAATTAGAGAGCAATTCTTACCTTAATTGATTGAATTATAGAGATTTTGTTTTGGTTTCTCTTCCCCTCTTGCTTCCTTCTTCCTCTAGAACTCCCTCTCTCTCTCTCTCTCTCTCTCCCTCTAGTGTTGACTCCAACAAATATCACTAACTCACTCCTCTCTTTCTTTTATTTACTCACTAATTTCCTTAATCAATTTAGTCCTAATCCAATTTAGTCTAATCTAGACTAAGTTTAATTATTCTCATAGGAATTAGGCTCTAATCACCTATCCAAACATTTAATTTTTGTTTTTATTATTATCTTATGGTTTAGCAATTTAGACATGTCTAGTTCATGTCCTAACCATATCTCTGCACAATATCACTTGTCAATTCACACAACATATGGCACATAATTGACATATAAGCACATAAGCAAGGCAAATCACAGAATTAGCAATTAATTAAGGAGGTGGTTGTTATATCCTCTCTCCCTTAGGATGTTTGGTCCTCCAAACTAGTTACATTCCTCCGAGAAGAATGTAGGGTCTAAAGGAAAGAGGTCGGGATATCTTTTCTTCATATCATCTTCCCTTTCCTAAGTTGGATGAATGCCATTGTGATTTTGCCAATCCACTTCCACTAATGGGATTTCCTTATTCCTCAACTTCTTGACCATGTAGTTAACAATCTCAATGGGCCGTTCTTCATACGTATATTCCTTACTCAAAAGCACGTAGGTAGGCTCAATGACATAGAAAGGATCCTGAAGATAATCCCGTAACATTGAAACATGAAAGACGTTATGCACATGCTCCATATTGGGAGGAAGAGCCACTTAGTACGCTACCGGATTAATGTTCTCAATAATCTCATATGGCCCAATGTACTGAGGTGCTAGCGTCCCTTTGGCTCCAAAATGAGTCTGCCCTTTCATTGGTGTCACTTTTATGAAGACATGATCGCCCACTTCATATTCTCTATCCGGTTACGCATGTCCATGTAGCTTTTCTGTCGACTTTGTGTTGTCTTTAACCGTTCATGAATCAATGTCACTTTTTCTGTTGTTTCTTGCATAATTTCAGTCCCGAACAAAGGTCTATCTCCAACCTCAACCCAACAAATCAGTGACCAACTTTTCCTGCCAAATAAAGCCTCGAAAGGCGACATGCCAATGCTTCAATGGAAACTGTTGTTGTAAGAAAATTCGGCTAGAGGTAAATGGGTTTCCCAATTTCCTTGAAAATCTAGTACACACATGCGTAACATATCCTCCAACATTTGTATTGTCATTTCAGATTGCCCATCGATTTGTGGATGATATGCATTGCTCAGTTTCAATTCGGTTCCCAATGCTTTTTGCAAACTTTGCCAAAATCTTAAAGTAAATTTTGAATCTCTATCAGAAACAATGGATACAGACACTCCATGAAATCTTACAATTCATTAATATAAACTATAGCCAACTTATCCGCATTATAAAATGTTTTCATAGGTAAGAAATGAGCAGATTTTGTCAAACGGTCAACAATAATCGAAACTGAATCCATACCTCTATTGGAGCGAGGTAGGCCAACAATGAAATACATGGTAATATGCTTCCATTTCCACTCTAGTATTGGTAATGGCTGGAGCAATCCCACGGGTCGTTGATGCTTAGCTTTGACTTGTTGGCATTGTAAGCACTAAGACACAAATTCAGCAATAGCTTTCTTCATTTCCAGCCACCAAAAATTAAGTTTCAAGTCTTGGTACATTTTTGTAGTCCCCGGATGGATAGACAGTTTCAAACTATAAGCTTCTTACATAACTCATTTCTTCAATTCAAGATCATTTGGTACATGTGACCTTCCTTAGAATTTCAACATTTCATTGTCAAAAATAAAGTCTGACCTTGGTTTGGATTTCCGTTCATCAATCACTTTCTTTAGAAATTCATCTTCTTGTTGTTTCACTTTAATCTCCTTAATGATTGTCGGTTGAACCGTAATAGCAACCAATGTCTTACCTTGATCTCGCAAAACAATCTCAATTTCGAATCTTTCTATGTCTTGGAGCAATTCTTTTTGTCCGGCGAGTAAACAAGCCAAGCTCCTAATTGATTTTCGGCTAAGGGCATCAACAGTATTAGCTTTTCCCAGATGGTATAAGATTTGTAGATCATAATCCTTAATTAGTTCTAGCCATCTCCATTGTCTCATATTCAGCTCCTTTTGGGTGAAAAAGTACTTGAGACTCTTGTGATCTGTATAAACTTCACATGTTGCCCCATTCAGGTAATGGTGCCAAATCTTCAGTTGGGTAATTCTTTTCATGTGGCCTCAGTTGGCGGGACGCATATGCGATCACTTTTCCATTTTGCATCAATACACACCCAAACCTTTATAAGAAGCATCACTAAAAATAGTAAATGCATCCGTGCCTGAGGCTAAGGCGAGAATTGGTGCAGTTACAAGTCGATTCTTCAATTCTTGAAAAGCTGATTCCCTCTGATCAGTCCATTTGAATGGTATCCCCTTTTGTGTCAACTGTGTAAGAGGAAAATCAATTTTAGAAAGGTCTTTCACAAATCTACGGTAATAACTAGCCAAACCCAAGAAACTTTGGATTTCGGTAACACTAGTCGGTTTAGGCCAATCTACAACTGCCTCTATCTTTTGCGGATCAACTAAAATGCCATCTTTAGTTATCACATGCCCCAAAAACATCACATTATTAAGCCAGAACTCACACTTAGACAATTTAGCATATAATTTCTCTCCCTGAAGGTTTGCAAAACAAGTCTCAAGTGATGTTCATGTTCCTCTTTACTTTTGGAATAAATCAAAATGTCATCGATAAAAACAATAACGAATTCATCGAGGAATGGCTTGAAAATTCTATTAATTAAGTCCATAAAAGTAGCTGGCACATGAGTTACTCCGAAAGGCATAACAAGAAATTCATAGTGGCCGTACCTTGTTCGAAAAGCAGTCTTTTCTACATCTTCAACCTTGACTTTCAATTGGTGGTATCTGGATCTAAGATAAATTTTAGAAAATAATTGGGCACCTTGCAACTGATTGAATAAGTCATCAATGCGAGGCAACGGATATTTGTTCTTCACTATCTCCTTATTCAACTCATGGTAATTAATGCAGAGCCTCAAGGACCATCCTTATTTTTCATAAACAGGACTGAAGCGCCCAACAGTGAAGTACTCAGATGAATAAATTTCTTGTCGAACAACTTCTGTAATTGAATTTTTTACTCCTTCAGTTTAGTGGTTGACATTCGATATGGATTTTTGGAAATTGGCTGTGTACTGGGTATTATCTCAATATTGAATTCGATTTCTTGGTCAATCAAATCCCCTGGCAAATCATCGGGAAAAACATCTGGGAACTCTCTGACTATAGGAATGTTGTCCACATTAGCTTTATCAACAGTAGGCATAGTCAATACACAACATAAATGTCCCCTATATCCTTTTCTAATTAATTTACATGCCTTCATAAATGAAATCAAATATAGGGGTGACACAACACCAACTTCGTTAAATGTAAATTGAAGCAAATTAGGTGGGTGAAAAATAGCTTTTTTAGTTACACATTCAATGGTAGCTTGATATTTTGACAACCAATCCATTCCAAAGGTTAAGTCAAAATGATCAATGTTCAAAGGCAACAAATCAACATATAAAATCGTGTCCCCAACAATGAGTTCACATGCAGGATGCATATATGCACAAGTCATGGTCCCCTCCCCCCCCCCCCCCCAGTAGGTGAAGACACAACTAACAAATAATTCATCGGTTCCAGGGGTCTAGTTAATTTTCGAGAAAAAGCATATAAGACAAACTAGTGCATAGACCTCGAGTCAATCAAAACATAAGCATTCTGGGCATAGATAGGGAGTATACTTGACACTACTGTCTCTGTATTCTGGATATCTACTGGTACAAGGGCAAAAACTCGACTTTGCCTCAAAGTTTCTTTCCCTGATGTGGCTTTAGGGTTAGATTTCGGTGTAGAGGCTGATGTTATAGAACTTGCCAATGGTCTACTTGTGCCTTGGGATAGGAGAGGACAATCTTTAACCATGTGACCTAGTTTGCCACACCGAAAACAAACCCCAAAAATTTTATAACACACCCCCTTATGCCTTTTTCCACATTCTGGGCATGGCGGTACAGTTCCTTGACTACAGCTAGTTGTTGACCTTGTATTTTGTTTCTTATTCTGCAAGTTGTTTCGACCCTTCTTAAAATTGAACCCTTGCCTTTTTCCCTTCCACTCAAGTACCAGTGCCTTGGCTTACTTGAGAGCTGTAATATTGGCCTCGAACACAAGAGCTCTATCAAGAACATCGACATACTTTGTCAATTTTAGAACATTCACCTGATCAAGCACTTCAACATTAAGTCCGCCTTTAAACTTTCTAGCCTTTTTATAATCAGTATCTACCATATGTGGTGCATACCGAGCAAGTTCTATGAATTTCGCTTCATATTCAGCCTCCAACATAGTGCCCTGCTTTAATTACTCAAACTCTGCCACTTTGCAGTCTCACTGGGGAAAGTATTTTTCATAAAATGCCTCTTTAAATTGAGTCCAAGTCATAGAACCATTGCTATCTCAAACAAGCATCCACCATCGTCTCGTTTCTTCTTGTAATGTAAAGGTGGCTAACAAAGCCTTTTGTACCTCTGAACATGGAAAAACTTCAAACAATTTTTCAATTTCCAAGATCCATGCATTGGCTTTCAAAGAATCAAAACCTCCTGGAAAGGTTGGTGGCTTCATTTTATTAAAATTTTGTGTCAAAGTGATAATCTCATCATTGTTGTTTGGCTCAACTTGGACTGGTGGGGGAGGAGGAGGTGGAAACTGTTGTCTTTGCCTTAGGGATTTTGTTAACAATTATACCATTATTTCCAATCGATTCATTCTAGCATCCGAAGATTCTAACTCATCTACATTTCTTACATTCTCCATTGGGCTATATAAATTAGGAAATAATAAACATAGGCAAGACAGTTCTGACATTCTTATCATATATGCATATATCAAAGTCCACACATACTCACACATGTAATGCAATGCTCTAATTTCTTTTCTAGGACATTCCTATAGCTCATTTGGATGCGTGTGTACAGTATAACTTGTGCTCTGATACCACTCTGTCATGACCAAAACCCACCTCTTTAGGTTTACCGTCGTAACTGGCCAGTAATCCAGGATTACTGAAGGCCTACTTAACAGAAAATAGTAATAGGGGCTGGCGGAAGCTAATAATAAAATAAAATCATCCAATGAGCTATGAGACTTGCATGGAACAAAACAACTTCATGTACTATACACAGATATTCCCATAAGCCAACTCATACATGAGTACAAAACATTTACATAACCTAGAGAATTAATCCTCGTTACAAAATTAAACAAGATAGATCTAAAACCAAAACTCCATAACATTAACCACAGTGCAAAAGGGGGAACCCTAAAGCCTTGACATAAGATGGCTTAGAACTTCTCAGTGAGGCACGAAGGTTGGCTTAACAAAACAAGGCTCGGGTCGACACTGCTAAGTTCGGTCCGATGCTTGATCACCTACATTAATATATTAAAACAATGAGCTAGAGCCCAGTGAATAAAGATTATGTAAAGGGTTTATGAATGAACCCTTACAGTAATTTAAAGTAGTCAGTTTCAGTACTGAATTAGTTCACAAAGCAGTATGTCATACATTTCAGAGTCATAATGAAATCATAACAGTCATACGTGGTACATCCAATACCAAAACAGTACAATATGTCTTAAAGACTGAACAGTCATTTGATAGCCATCAATACAGTAAACAACAGTTCCAAGAATTGGAACTGGCAAAGATCTTTGTAACAGTAACAGTAAACAGTAGCAATAACAGATGTTATAGATGCCACGAATACAGTTCATAAAACAGGACAATCATTCAATCAGTCAGACAGTATCATTTTAGAAACAAAACATTCATAATTCAGAAAATACTTATAATTCAAATATATATTTACAACATTGTTACTCACAGTTGGCTCCTTGAGACACGTGGTTACGATGCGATGTTTGACCTACACTGACACATTAAGCACAATGGTTCAACATACAGTCCAACCATATAATCAATTCATACCCTATTCGGTCTATTCGTTCCTTAGTCACGAAATCTTTCCTTTTCATTCATTATTTCCATCATATTCATGAAATGCATATGCAAATGAAAAACGCTTGAAAACCATGCAAACGGAGGCCCGAAAGTTAGAAAATTGGAAAGAAAACAAATCCGGGACCATCCTGAAAACTGCAAGTGCGGAGGACCTGGCCGCATATGCGGAAACACCATCGCACGTGCACTCCACACGTGTAATTAAACCAGAATGCTTGGCTTGGTCTGCCCTATTTTTCGCACGTGTGGGACTCACTTCTGTACGTGCGGTTCTAGGTAAATGTTGTCCGAAAATCTACTTTGAATTGGAAACTTAAGTTTTTCAAAATCCAACTTCAATTTAATAGAAATCAAGGCCCAAAATCCATAAAAACAACTTGAACTTCACACGACCAACTCGAAACAAAAATCATACTTCAAAACAAACTCAAATTTCCATGTAAGAATTCAAAACCTTGGACTTAGAATGGAAAATCATAAAACACATGAGTTTGAGTTCAAATCTTGAAAATTCATGGAGTTTCCTTGTCAATTCTCATAAACATGCAAGAAAACATGATTCTCATGAAAATATGCCATGTTCTTGAGCTAATTCTTACAATTTCTCCCTTATCTATCTTCTCTTACAAAACTACTACTCAAGCTTAATTCCTTCTTCTTTCCACTTAGATTCCAAAGACTTGTGAGTATCACCTCTCAAATTCAAGAAATTAGAGAGGAATTCTTACCTTAATTGGTTGAATTGTAGAGATCTTGCTTTGGTTTCCTCTTCCCCTCTTTGTTCTTTCTTTCTCTAGAACTCTCTAGGGTTTCTCTCTCTCTCTCTCTCTCTCTCTCTCTCTCTCTCTCATGTTGACTCCAACAAATATCTCTAACTCCCCTACACCCTCTCTTTCTTTTATTTACTCACTGATTACCTTAATCAATTATAAGCTTAAATTAAGTTATGTCAAATTCACTTAGTCCTAATCCAATTTAGTCTAAGCTAGACTAAGCTTAATTATTCTCATATGAATTAGGCTCTAATCACCTATCCAAACATTTGATTTTTGTTTTTATTATTATCTTATGGTTTAGCAATTCAAACAGGTCTAGTTCATGTCCTAACCATATCTCTACACAATATCACCTGTCAATTCACACAACACATGGCAAATAATTAACATATAAGCAAATAAGCAAGGCAAATCACAGAATTAGCAATTAATTGAAGAGGTGGCTGTTACATCGAGTTAGCTTTATGTGCCTTGATTCTGCATCCCGAATCAACTTAGTCTGTCACCCCGTTAGAAAATAGGGAAAGTTACAAACATTGTTAGGGAGAAAAGTAGTACCTGTGGTTTTCGCGTGAAGATTATACCTTTATTGAGCCTTTAAATGTTTTCAGAGTGTTATTCTTATTTTGAATGTGAAATAAAGGTACAAGTTGGGCTGGGGATTGAACGGATGTAGCTGTGTAAAAGAATAATAATAATAATAACAATAATTAAGAAAAAAAAACAAACAAACAGACCGCACGTGCAACCCAAATGGGCACACGAGCGGAAAGTCCAAGAATTAGGCACTCAAGCGGAGGCCCAGGGTGCACGAGCGGTCTAAGCCCAAAAGTATTCTGCTTAAGCATCGCCGGAGCAGCCTAATTTTGCCACTGGAGCGCCCCAATATTCACTACATGTGCGGCCCACATTGGCGCACGAGCGGTCCATCCAAAAAAATAAAATAAAACAAAATCTAGGTGCACGAGCGGCCCAAGCCCCAAACTATTCTACTTCACAGTCGCTGAAGTGGCCCAATTTCGCCACCGGTGTGGCTCATAATTCATTACACGTGTGGCCCACATGGACGCATGAGTGGCCTGTTAAAAAAAAAAATTCATACATTTTATTTATTTATTTATTTTTATTTACTTATTTTATTTCTCTTTCTTCAAATATATATATATATATATATCTTTAAACCAAACCCTAGCCCTCTTTTAACTATCTTTTCCCATCACACACTCTCTCTACCTTATCTTCTTTACTCTCTCTCTCTCTCTCTCTCTCTCTCTAAACTCCACAAACTCACAAACCCATCAAACCCCACCATCACCAACCCTTCTTCCTTCAACCTACACCCAACCTTTCCTCACCACCACCTTTCCATCGGAGCATCACCATCTTCTCCATCCGGCAACCTTCCGACAGCCATTTTTTCTGGTAGATCTTACATCTTCTCTTCTTCATCCTTTTTCTTTGTACTTTTTCAAGGTAATCACCCTCTTTTTGTTTAGATTTCGTAGTTTTCACTTGTAATATTAATACATTGGTATTTTAATGGTAGTTTTTTAGCATTGTTCATCATCATCATCTTCACATATGAAAAAAAAAAAAAAAAAAACTTTCTATTGGAACCTAGAAAGTTCAATCCCTAGACTTACCATTATTCTAAGGAATTTGATATAGTTTAGTGTTTATTTTTGGTGTGTGAAACGACCCATCATCAATCAACACAAAAGCAAAAGGAAGTCAGCGACCGACAATCTCTATCTCACACCCCAACACCACACAACCTCACCACTAATAGTTGACCTTACCCTAAGTGGAGATACTAACCAAGCCACTTCTAACTCCAATGCTGATGCAAATGTAGACGAAATGAAAAAATATGATACACCAGTATCAATCAACACATTATCAATAGAATTACACAACAAGAAGTTACCTCTCAATACTTAAGGTGCTGGTAACAAATTTAGCATGGTAACAGCATACACATGCGCCATAGGTCTCTACTCTACCTGCCCACCCCTCGGAGCATAAGTCTAATGCACGGATTGAGCCAAAGAGGTTCCCTGATTGGCCTTTGAGGCCTATGCTGACTGTACAGGCTGATGGCTAAGTGTCTGTCTTGAACCAGATGCACCAAATGTGCCTCCTGCCTGAGGGAAAAACCTCCTCAAGTTCCCTGACTGCCCACATTGATAATAGGTAGGTGGCTGCCCTCTCTGCTGACTTTGGCTCTAAGAACGAGCGGCAGACGGTGCAGATTGTTGCCCTCCACCTCTCTGCGGGCAAATTATAGACTTGTGGCCCAACTGACTACACTTGAAACAAGTGATCCCTCCCTGAGCACCTTTCTTAGAACTCGAACTCGGTACTAGAAAAGTGAACCTAGACTGTGTTCCCTGGGATTGTTGGGGGTTGGAACCCCTCTGCCTCTTATTATCTTGAGTCTTCCCCTAAACCTCCTGACTCCTCTGCTTGGATCCTCTCATCATTTCCTCCTCAATCTAAATCACGGTTTCTAAGTGCGATGCCGCGTCCACAAGACAACCATAATCCCTAATCATGGATGTGGCCACCTTGAAAAGAAGCCCGGTCCTCAATCTCTTCTCAAACTCCAAGCAACGGTGTTCCTCCATCGCTACAAGTTCTGGTGCAAACCTCGATAGACTAGTAAAGACAGCTTCAAACTCTGTCATAGGTGTGTTAAGCTGCTTGAGCTTCAAAAACTGCTCTCTTAACTTCTCCCTAACAGTGGAAGGCAAAAACGGGTCCTGGAATGCATTGACAAAAGCCTCCTAAGTCACCCCAACGTGCCCACAAGCAAACTTCCACCTCTAACCCGCATCTCCTTTCAATTGGAAGGATGCCAAGGTCACTCTCAGCCAGTCGTCCTCGATGCCAATCATCTCAAACGTCTTCACCATGTACTCCAACCACTCATCCGTCTTCAATGGCTCCTTCAAATCTCCCAAAAACTCATCCGGATTAGACCGAAAGAACTCCCTCTTCAGAAAAGATGGCCCTACTTCAGCTATTTCGGCCTCAACTTGATTCTCTACCCTAAGAATGTTCATAGATTTCCGTAAAGCTCTAACTATTTCACGGCCAAAGCACCCATGGCCTGCTGACCAACCGGTTCGGGGACATTGGCCTGACTAACCCCTTTCTTCTGTGTTGGAATATCATCTGGTAATGGCACCTCTTATCATCTAGGCCTGCCATGCCTAACACCACCACGTCTACGTCCACGTCCTGACATCCTAATGAAGGTAATACCAGAGATTAACAAATTTACAAATGTCCTGAAGCTACCTCACTTGTGTCTTGAAGTGATGGACAACAATTAATTCACTCCACGTAAGCACGTAGTCACATAAGCACATACGAATTTCATTTCTACAAAATGATCGTCCTGCGACGTTACTAGAGTTCTAGTTAGAAATAGCAGTGATCAAGTGCTCTTCTAACAGGATTTTTAGAAACTCGTAGACCCAATCAACATCTTAGAAATTAAATCCTATACCCACTTAGTCACATAAGCATGTTATCACATAGTATACCAGATTATTCCTAACATCATCTGATAAGGAAACCCATCATGGTAAAAATGACATCCCACGATCCCAAAGTATTCAAACCTGGTAGCTTTGATACCAAGTTGTAACGTCACGAATATATAACAACAAACCATCTCACAATAATTACCAATTAACAATACATTTCAGAACATGATATCTTTCCATTCATATGATTTCCCTTGTACAAAAGTGTAACACATGCAATTATACATTCAAAAGCTCTAACCCTGAATCTACAACATGTGTCATAAGCAAGTAATATGTAATAACAATTAAACATATATAGTAATGCCCTATTGGCTACATCTTTCCAAGATGGTACTTGGTTACAATAAAAGTGAGTTTAAACCCCATACAAATAAAGTCTCAGGCTTGTGCAAAATAATTACAACAGTAACAAAAAATGGAAGCTCTTGGTTCCAAGTCCTCCCAAGCTATCGTCTTGAAAATGGTTTTCCACATAGAGTGAGCCAAAGTCAAGTAAAAAACTTTAACACAGTGTATGAATCTTAACGGAGTTATAAGGTGAATGCAAATGCAATGCGCGTGCCAAAACATTTTCATTTCTCTGTCTTAACCACGCAATGCCAAGTTTATATCTCAATTCATGATATCATTTCCTTTACAATAGAAAACAGAGCGGTGGATACAACATTAGGAATCTCTAGGACGTGTCTGCAACTAGGCTACAAGCACTACCAATTTGTCATTTTTACCAGTATTAACTGGAAGGCTCGACACCTAACTGCACAGGTTTCTAGACTTTCACCAAGGACACACAGGCCAATATAGTACTACAACTACACTCCTACCTAGATTCACTGAGGTATTTACCTCTTTTTCTCAAAACAACAACATTTTCGATAAGTTAATTACGTTACAATGGTCAATGCAAATGGATGGGAAAATAGTTTCAATTCACTTAATTCTCATGCAATTTCTACAACAATCATAGCTATCCTCCACCGATAGCCCAAAACAGATATCTCTAAACAGATTAAATAATTTCTAATAAAGATATACTTTTCAAAATCACAAGACAGGAGTGATAATACATATCTAACTCCACCACCATCATCATCATTCCAATTCCATGAAACCAACATTAATTCCATTTTCTCTTTACAAAATCAAATTCTCACAATTTAGGGAAAAAATCCCCTTTCTTTGAAAATCAATCTCCATGGATAAAATCCACCATCTATCACAACTCAGCCATTTTTACAAAGCCACAATCATATACAAGAACCCATTTTGACAACCCCTATTTTGAATTTTTAACCCAAAACCCTAGATTTTGTTTAAAAATTCCCTAAACCACAACATAGCTTAGAAAATCAAATAACTAAGTTAAAAACCATACAAAATGTCAAAGTAATCCCTACCTCAAAACTTGAAGACAAGGAAGAAAGAGAAGAAACTTTGATGAAACCCAAATCAACTTTGCTCCAATCAAAAGGAAGCTCCAGGCAAGCTCTACCCTTTTTTCCCAGAGAACAATGCTGTAGAAATCAACAGATCAAGGTGTATTTGAGGTTTTAGAGATGGTTTCTAGAGAGAGAGAAAGAGAGAGAGAGAGAGAGAGAGAGAGAGAGAAAGGAGATCTAGGTTTTGGAAGGTTTAGAGAGACAGAGAGATAAGAAAAGGACTCAAAAAGTGTGTTTCTCAGACTAATATATGCACAGACTGCTAGAGCATAGGAATGGTCGCTCGAGCGACTAGACACAAACGAAGACAACGCTCGAGTGCAAGAATGGTCGCCCGAGCGCACAATGCACCCTCCTAGTAGTTCAGACCTTTAAAAGTTCACTCAAGTGCAAGAAGCATCGCTCGAGTACAGAAACCAAACTCTTAGTTGTTTTGCAGACTATAAAAGATCTCTTGAGCGCAACAATCATTGCTCGAGCGAACGAGCAAAATTTTGGGCAACACAATTTTGAAAAGGCTAACTCCCAACCTGTTTCAACATGACCAAGGCACTCCAATAGCCAAGCTTAACAAGGAATAAGATTAATAAGCAAGATATCCCGAATCCAAAACGATAAATGGGTCGGGTCTAAACCGTAATCGTTATATATAACATGTTCAATTTTTCACTAAAAAAAAAAACAACAATTGTGTTTTTAAAAATAAATCATATATTTTTTTTAATGAGAAAAACAATAAATTGAACAAGTTATAGTCATCGGATTGACCTAATTTTTTTGTGTATGAAATAAACGAAGTGCCTAACCAAATGAATGATTTGAATAATCGAAACGGGATTCGTAGTGGGCTTCATGGGCCCAAACAGCACCATCAAGTTAAAAATCTAGACTGGAGGGGATCCTATTCCATATATGATAAGAGTAATGATATAGAAACATAAAAATTGTATATAAAACCAATGGAGAATTATATGGTATACTCCCCTTAAAAATGTATGTACCATATGCCCTCCAATTATGACATTTGTGATTTTTGGTGATCAAAAAGGTCTTTAGTTATGTCTCATGTGGCGTTTGATTATAATTTTTTTTTTAGTTATGACTAAATAGGATTTTGTTATGACATTTGTGATAAGTAACATCACAAATGTCCTGACTTACATATATATCATTACCCAAAATGAATACACAATTTCGTAACACTTCAATATTGTAATTTTAAAACAAAAAATTCATCAAGATGGTTTATAGTTTCAAAATTGCCCCAAGTACATCATTTTTGTCAAAAATTGTATATATACATTTTGTATTAATATATTTTTTCATTTAATAATCACAAAATTTATGGCATAAAATGGATTTGGCATTGATGATGGACAACACATGAAAGTTAGCATAAGCCAAAAGCAATGTGTTTGGCTTAAGAGCGTAGACCTAATGAGGAGTTCAAAAATATTCGTCAAACTATGTCATTTAGGGACGCAACACCAATGCTGTTAACGGCCTCATAACACTCACCCTACCTCCATAAATTAAATGAAATACAATGAGGAAAATATATTAGGATTTTGAATCCACCATTAACCTCGTAATTGGGAGTTATTGTCATGACCTGAACCCGCCCCTATGGCTTAAGGACATAACCGACCAGTAATCAAGAGATTACCTACGACCTCAAACCAAACCAGACATAACTCATTAGAGTAAAGGGGCCAAACAGAAGCAAAAATTTAAAACTTTGTCCATAGAGCTGTGCTTACATGGCACATCATAACAAACCATACATATACATATTAATAACTCACATCAGAAAATACAGTAACATAAAGTTCTGTACAGACAGGATCATCCGAGTCTAGGTCAGCCAGTCAAAACTATATACGAACGTAAACCAAAGTCCTCGCCAACCTGACAAAATGAAACAGGGTAGCAAAAGGGCAAAGACGAGTCTCGTGCATGAGATGTAAGGGCTGACCCATCAAAACCTTGGTTGTTCCACACAAACTTCACTGAGGGTGGGTTTGGACCTCTCTTGGCTCACCTACAAACACACGAATGAGCGTGAGCGAAAGCCCAGTGAATAATATCAAATAAAGTAGATACATTAGAACAATGTACATCAGACGGCCTTGGGCCCAATTCATATTGCTATCTAGTATATATACATATAGATCAAGTGACTGCGGTTCCAAACACATCGAACAGCCTCGGGCCCAATCTATTCATGTCAAACTGGCCTTTGGCCCACTCATACTTTCAATCATGTCAAACTAGCCTTTGGCCCATTCATACTTTCATTCATGTCAAACTGGCCTTTAGCCCATTCATTCATTTGTATCAGACTAGCCTTTGGCCCATTCATTTATTCGTATTAGACTGGCCTTTGGCCCATTCATTCATTCATGTCAGACTGGCCTTTGGCCTATTCATTCATTCGTATCAGACTGGCCTTTGGCCCATTCATTCATTCGTATCAGACTGGCCTTTGGCCCATTCATTCATTTGTATCAGACTGGCCCTTGGCCCATTCATTCATTCGTATCACACTGGCCTTTGGCCCATTCATTCATTCATATCAGACTGGCCTTTGGCCCATTTATTCATTCGTGTCAAACTCGCCTCTGGCCCATTCATTCATTCGTATCAAACTTTTGTCCATAATTCAATTCAACAGACTTATAGGAAGATGAGCAATTGGACAAATGGCATATTTCAGATATCTTTGTTAAGATATTACTCACAGTGATTGGCTGGTTGATTTGCCCTGGAGTTTGACCCTACACATTACATGAACAAAATGGGTCACAAACAATTCAATCCGTCTATAATTCACACATTCCTCTTTAGGCTCCTTTCTTATTCCTTTAATTCATTCATAATGCTCAATGCATGCCTAAGAGTACTTAGAAGTGAAAGAGAACGGAAAACGAAACACAGAACGCATTTTCAAAATTTCAGAAACAGGGGTCCCCGCTCGAGCAGACCCATGAGGTCTGCAAAAGTACTGGTTACATCATTTTTACGCTCGAGCGTGAAGTCGGGCGCTCGAGCCAAAAGCCTCACTACATGGCTCCCCGCTCGAGTGGACATCATGTCTGTAAAATATACTAGGAGCCCGTATTTTACGCTAGAGCGGCGGTTCCCCTGCTCGAGTGGACGTCAAGAATTCTGGGTTTTCCAGACCTGTTCTTGAGCTCCAAACATGCATTCAAGTTGGTATTTCTCGCACTTTACAGCCCATATTCCTCATATACATATGTTAACATGATACAAACACTAAATTACATCATTATGAGGTTCAATTTCCATGAATCAATCACATGCATGCCTCAAATTATCCCAAACTCATCACCAACACACTAAATTCAAACATTCAAGGCTCACACCTCCATGATTTGCACTTGCATGTGGGAGATACTCATTATTCTCCACTTAATTGGTGAAGAGATGATCAAATACATGGACTTCAATCAAAATTCAACATGGATTGCACACTTTATGCTCAAACATGGAAATTTATAGCAATTTCTTACATGCATGCATCTATTGACTTCAAATTCCACAAAACCAACTCAATTCATGTTCTCTATCATCATTCAACTTTGAATTTATAAATTACAAACTAAAATCCATGAGTCAAGGGTTGATTACTAACCTAGGAGCCTTAATCTTCCCAATTTATGGTCAAATCTTGAGTTGGTCTTCAAATTATCAAGCTTGAAGATCAAACTTTCAGGGCTTGTTTGGTTTGAGTTTCGGAGATGAATTTTAGAAAAAAATTTCTCAAAAATTGTTTGGTTTGAATTTTTCTCAAAAAAATTTTCAAAATCACTTTCTCTTTCCTACACATCAATCAATCACTTTTTCTCTCTCCTATCTCCTTCTCAATCACTTTTTCTCTCACACACATCTACTCAATTCTTCTAAAATATCAAATCATCCCAAACTCCCACAAAAAATTTCTCTCTCAAAATATACAACCAAACAAACCAAAAAAATTTCTAAAACAACTCTCTCAAATTTTTTTCAAAAACATCTCTCCCAAAAACAAACCAAACAAGCCCTCAATCTCCTACACTCTCTATCTCTAATTCGGTTCCCCCATTCTTTCCTTAGAGTGATTTCAGCCAAAATGAATAAAAGAGAGGAGTTGAGTGCATAGTGCCCCTATATATAATCTAATTAATTTAATTAATTTGAGAGTGTAATTAATTTGATTCGAATCAATTTTCAATTAAATTTCACCGTAGGTTCTAAAAATTATGCCAATCACAATGGCGTAATCAATTTCGGGTTCCGCGGCCGATAGGGCCTTCAATTTAAATTCCAAAGCAGATAATCAAACAGATATTTCTACGGCCAACAAATAGAATTTCAAAATCACATGTTTTCACATAATTGGCACACAAAATCATATCAAACACACAATGACATTCATAATAAGGACCAATTAGCATAATACGGAACAGGGTTATCACAGTTATTGTATTAATTTGCAAAAAATTATTAATTTGGTTGGCCTAGATACTTTGTAAAATAATTTGTGTCAAAGCACGAATGTAACGCCCCCAAAATATTGGCATTTGATATATCCAGATTAACTTAGATATGTAGCCGAAACCCCATTACTTCCAATCATTAACATATAGGAACATCGAGTATTATAGACATTTCATTAACCATTATTCATACTAAATCCTCATCTTTCCCTTAATAATATTCAACGTGAGATTTAACAAAAAAAGTGACCACATGCATTAATATTGTATATTTAATAGCTTACCCACCTTGGAAACGACTCAGCTAGAGATGAGGTCCAGCAACTAGAAGTGCACCGCACATCGTGTGGTGTCCAGTGTGCCCTTGACGGCTCTTGAAAATTCGGAGGATTGAGTGCCTCCCACGCTCGGTCGTACTCATAACCGCAACAACTTTCCAAAGTGAACAACCTCTGGTTGATGAAACAATGTCGAGAAAATGGATGCGCAACTTCGAGAAAAGGATTGGCTCTAAGGACTAGGCATAGGGGTCTTAGTCCTGAACCCATCAGCTGTCGAGGGACTACTCGAACTGCTCTCGCGGCGAGAGTGGGTCACTACGTGTCGGCCGGGGGACAAATTGGGAACGGCTCCTCACGGAGCCTTCCCAATAGCGAACAGTCAACTTAGAACTAGTATGGACAAGGAGAATCCGACTGTTTAAATAAAACAAAGCATTGTGATGGTCCCAATAGATACTCACACAATGTGATTTATACCCAGTGCTTTGAATCTCAAAGTGAACAAATTAAACCAAGCATAGGTAAACTGTGGAAGTATCTATGACTCTCTTAAGATAGCCAAATGTCTCGTCTCGTCTCGTCATCTAATTAGTGACATGCATGACTGGATTAACAAGATTCCCATTGTCCTTGTGTATTATCTAGCGAAACCAAAGCCAAGAAAATAGGCTTGGCAGAATTAGTGGGGAAGAAAGACCCTGTTGAGCTTGACTCTAGTTCGTCTTTATGAAATGACTTGAGAGGTGTAAGATAAGTAGGAGCCGAAAATGGCAAAAGTGAAATAACACTACTTTTAATGTTATTTTACTTATTTCGTGAATCAACGGTGGGGCACTGCCCCTCTTTTTGGACCTAAGGCTCGCATTGGCAGGCTGATTAGGGCAGAAGACATTGTTAGGTGGGGAGTTTGGTTAGTGCGATACATTTGTTAAAAGATAATGCAGGTGCCTTAAGATTGGATCAACGAGAACAAAAAATCTCATGTGGAACAGAAGGGTAAAAGCTCGTTTGATTTTAATTTCTAGTACAAATACAAACCATGAAAGCATGACCTAATGATCCTTTAGACCTTCAAAATTTGAAGCTAGAGGTGTCAAAAAAGTTACTACAAGGATAATTGGCTTATGGCAACCAAGCGTTCATAACGACGTTACTTTTTGATCCTTCAATGTCGATTCTTCCTACCATTGTGCAGTAGAATTCACCAAGTGTTAGATTGTTCACCCACCAATAGGGAACGTGAGCTAGATTTAAACCGTCATGAGACAGGTTAGTTTTACCCTACTGATGATAGTGTCGCAATAGTAATTCAACCTAGTATGAGAGAAATCGTTGATTCGCACAATTGGTCATTACGCTTGGTTGAAAAGTCAGTGGCGCGAAGCTACCGTGCATTGGATTATGACTGAATACCTCTAAGTCAGAATTTGGGCTAGAAGCGACACATGTGCCCACTGCTTGCTTGCCGACCCGTAGTAGGGGTTGCTCAGCCCCCAAAGGTACGAATCATTAGGGGAGATGAGTTGCGCTGGCTGCCTTGAAGTACAATTCCTATCTTGAGCAGCAGGTAGAATCCTTTGCAGATGACTTAAATATGTGGCAGAGTATTGTAAGTGGCAAAGTGGCCTTGCTGCCATGATTCAACAAGATTCAGCCCCTACTTCGCTCTGATTCGTTCTTCCTCCCCTCTCCCTTCTCCTAATCCTCCCACAACCAATCACCCTCGAGGTTTAGGAAAAAATAATATAGCCAAGTGTGTGCCTTAACACATAAAAACAAATAAATAAATAAATAAATAACACAACAATTTATGTGCATGCTGAAACAAAATGCCTAAGGCCTAAGGGAATTGCTAACACTTTACAATGAGTTGTGCGTCAACAAGATGTGATGAACGAAGGCCAGCATCTAGGTAGCCTAGGCTACGAGCTTGCTGGCATATGGGCAGCCTAGGCTGCGGCACTTGGCATGGCCGCGACCCGTGGCCTAGGTCATGGCCTAGGCGCGACAAGCTTGCAACCTAGCTGGCCGCTTGACATGGCCTTCGACATACATCATGACACTCTTCTTCACACTCATCAAGCATGTCTTGGGCATGTCTTGGCATTCTTGTTTGGACATACGGCGAATGCCACTCAATGCAACCCATGGCCTTTCTTCAATTCAAAAGTCTAAAATGTGGGTCATTCTTAGAAACAATCAATTTTTGCAAAAATGAGGTTTGGTGGTGCAACATCTACCATTTTGCATGCACATAATGTTGTTGAATGAAGCACCAACAATGCAAACTTAGCTTGGCAACAAGATACAAAAGCATGCCCATAACGTGAAGGCAATCCAACGATGAACGGCTATTCGATAATACTAGTATGCCGCTGCACATCAAACCGTAATCACTTCTTGTCTCATCATCATCTTCTCCAAATGTAAATTATTGCATGTCGCAATGCACTAGTCGTTTCCTATCGCTTATTGTGTATTTTTTCGCTTTGTCCGACAATATATTGTATTTTGTACATTTTTACTGCTTTATTGAACATGATTTTGAAAATGATTCTTTCATATTTTTACCTAAACCATGCTGTTTAGTTAATAATGCACTAGTATTAATTTTAAAGTTAATCTCTTTTTTTTTTTCTTTTTTTTAAACTATTTTTTCTTGAAATTTTCTTATTTTTATGATTATTTATTTATTCAAAATGAAATTAAGAGAAGTAATAATTAAAAATAATAATTCAAAAATTACTATAATTACTAGTGTCTCATCCTTTAATTATTGGAAACACTTCTTCTATTTTTTCACTATTTTTATTATTTTTTACATATTTAAATAGAAATAAATTTAAATAAATTATTCTGATAGCCAAATTTTTTATTTTATTTTTTTATGATGTCTTTATTTATTTTCTTCAAATTATGATTGAAAATTCATTAAAGAAAATTATATTTAAAAAAAAAAAAAAAAAAAAAACTCCATTATGACACCTCAAGCATTGGTCATGCTTCCTCCAGCCAGATAAAAAGGGCTTAAGAAGCTAATTATAATAAGGTGTACCTCCCTCAAGGTTGGCAAGCAAGGCCACGCCTCACCCATGCCAAGGCATTCATTGGGCATCCCCGTCCTTGGTTTTTGGCATTGAAACTCCATAGGCAAGCACGGGACGTGTTGAGTTGCGACCCGTAGTGGTCGGGGTGGCATGGCCACCTTCGCCTGCAGCACGGCATGCCAGCATAGAGTACGCGTGTCTAGGGCTGCGGTCTTACCTACGGCCTGGTCGATATGGCAACCTAGCATGTCCATGGCCTAGGGCGCAGTCTTGGCAATGTGGCATCCTAGCATGCGCTCAGCGAAGTTCGCAGCCTGGTAGGAATGATAGCGTGGCATGGACGTGGCCTTGGCAGCCTAGCATACTGTAACATGCTCAAGAGGTACCTGCGCGCGTTAAACAGTTCGGACTCCCGAGATCTCTTTGATCTAGTCTCACGAGTGCAATATGAAATCTAAACGAGAGTCCACATTTGGCAAATTTTAGAAAATCCATTTTATTGCCAAAAATATTTTTCCAGAAATGGAATGCGTCATCAGATCTCAGAGTCGTCACCGAATATTTTGGAAAATTAGGAAACCCATGACTCGTGCCAAGGCCACTGTTCGTCATAACCAAAGTTGTCTCAGTTCGGAACCTTAGGTATGAGAGGGGAAGGTCATTAATTGAGCACCCCTGCTCACCCGATCAAAAGATCGGCCTTTACTAAACCATGATATGAATTTTATTTACTTTATATGTTCATATTCCGATTATTTAATAAATCCTAAAAAAAATGCTATGTGATGCATACAAGTATAGACTACATCACCCACTTTAAAACAACTGGATTTCATGTAGTTTTGAAACAGTTTTGAATATGTACAACCCAAATAAATTGAGTTTACAAACATGAACATCAACATCATTCCAAATTAAGCTATACAACCTCCATCCACTGGCATTCATAGAGTTATATCACATAAGCAAATAGCCCCATGGTAGAATGCTAAACATAGTAAGAAAAATATACACAAACGGGATGCTAAAGCATAAAAACTTACATGTTTGACGTCCCGCGAACAAGCTACAAAACAAAGTTAGTAAAATATGCATGATCTTATATACAAAATCCTAATGCAATTTACTCATGAGATGCAATTAAAGATTCGGCTTCTAAGATATCACATGTGAATCATCTCAAGAACATGAGGTAGCGCACATAATCACAAAGGAATTGATTAAATCCACAAATGCAAAATTAGCCAAATCAAGATGCATGAAACATGAATGCAAAGCATGGATATAACGAAACACAAAATATGATGCATATTAACAAATAAAGAAAGCAAGTAAATGAAGGGGATAGAAAGAAGCGAGGCAAGGAATTATTACAACATTTGAAAAAATAATTACAAACCAAATTAGAGAGGGATGGGGAGAATATTACAACAAAATAAAAACCTCACAAAACACTCAAAATAAAATAAACAAAAGAAAAATCTTCATATGCCTTGAAAACCACCAGAAACTGTTTCGCTTGACGCAAGGAGATTGCTCTATTTTGCTAAAAAAAAACTCAATTTTGCGGAGCACTGTTCATCCCGGGGGCATTATTCATTGCCGAAAGTACTATTCACCGTGGAGGTTACTATTCACCTCCAGAAGTTACTATTCACCCTCGGAGGTTACTATTCACCGTCAATCACTATTCATCTGGTGGGATTACATCTTTACCAAATTAGGTGGTTCGACCGACCATTTAAAATGGTAAAATTATAAAAATTTATATAAGTAGTAAATTACAACATTTTATTTGAAGTAATAAATTACAACAGTTTATATACAACAGTAAATTATAACAGATACGTGGGTGGTGCAGCCTTCCCTTTATAATGGTAAAATAATTATATAAAAAGTAATTTACAACAAGTATGTGGGTGGTGCAGCATTCCTATTAATGGTAAAACAATTATATACAAAGTAATTTATAACAGATATGTGGGTGGTGCAGCCTTCCCATTATAATGGTAAAACAATTATATAAAAAGTAATTTACAACAGATATATGGGTGGTGCAGCCTTTCCATTAAAGTGATTAAAAAAAAAAAGGTTATGAAAAGCAGTAAATGAAGTATTTAAACAAGTTATATCACATTTTTAAATTAAATGAATTTTGTGAAAATTCACCTTTCAGGGAAATGATGAATTTTCTGATTCACAAAGTTTCTTTTGATTACCCTCAAGGTTGTGGAATGCGTTCTTAATTCTCAGTCCAAAATTTGGAATGACAACTTTAATGGTTGGTTTTTTGAATGGTGTATTGATGAAATAGAAATAAAGTTTGGTTCAGAAAAATAAAATATCTAAGAAAATATTTTATTTTCTCCCTTTCTCAAAAACTAATTTTTCATCTTTTATTTTCTTTCTGATTCTTTTTTTCTCAAACTCTCTCGCACCAATTTTTTCCTCTCCGATTCTCTCCCCCCAAAAAGAAGCCCTCTGTTTTCTTCATCCACCTACCTCTTTTATAGGCAATAAAACCACACAAACAAACAAAACATTAAACGGTGGAGGAAAGAAAATTTTCAAAAGGTGCATAGTAACTTTATAATATCATAATATATAAAATGTATAATTAGCATAAATATATGTACAAATACCCAAAAAAAAAAATTTAAAAACACACCAAAACATTTAAATTATAAAATAACAAAATAAATGGACTCATAAAATAAATTTTAGTAGGCCAAATATGTAACATAATTTGACCAAAGCGGATCTAAAGCAAAAGAAAACAAAGAAGCAAACAATGGAATGTTGGAGAATTTCAAAGAGTAAATAGTACCCTTATATAATATAATAAAATATATATATACAAAAGTATGGTGTGTGAGTGAAACCACGACACCGAATAAATTTAATAAAACATTATATATAATAATATAACATAATATATATATATATAATACATAATAAAAAAGTAAAAGAAAATAGAGAATCGATCTAAAATAATTTGGCAAAAAAGGGGTGTGAGGTTGAGATTAATGTTTACATTCCATCTTTTCACAAAGAATTTTGTGAGATAGCATATTCTTATTTTCATCATCGGGTAATCAAAAGAAAGCGCCCAAGTCTTAGGGTCGGTCAAAATGGGGTGTCTACAGTTGTCCCTCTTTGACAGAGCTCGAAGTCATTTCATGACGTGAGTGAATGTCAAAGACCGAAGACGACCCTTTTGACAAGGCCGTGAGACTTGGGCAAACAAACAAGATGCAGATGCAATTGATTGAACTCGAAGGCTACCTACGTATCCTTTTGCAAGGAATCAAACCAGCGTGGTTTAGGGACAGAATGCAAATGATATGCAATTGAAAATTGAACTCTCTTTTTTGTCTTTTTTGAAAAAGTGCATGACTAATACAATACAACAAGTAATATGAAGCATAACAAGGGATACAACCCGAATACATCCACATAAGAGAACAAAATGTGACCGATGGTCCCAAAACGAGGAAGGTATTAACCAAGGGATAGTCTTAACCAATAACCCAAGAAAATTGAGGTATTAACCAATAATGGTTTAGACTGCCAACCCAAGAAAGGGATAGTTTTGTCATCCCGAAAAACAACCAGTACAAACCAGTGGTTTTTACAATAGAAAAAGTAGGAGCCGGCATAAACTGTGTCAAATGGCGATGTAAATAGATTGTAGCCAAGTGATGTAACAGGTAACTACACAAATGATATGCTAATGTAAGTGAAAGTCGATTTTTTCTTTTTCTTCTTTTATTTTGGAAACGCATGATGTGTACAATGCAAGATATAATGTATAGTGAGGCAAGCCTCATGCAAATGATATGAAATAAAAGAGGGTGCATCGTATACAAATGTGCATACTGCACAAATAAAAGAAGGGGGTGCATCGCATACAAACGTGCATACCGTACAAATGAGAGAGAGGGGTGCATCGCATACAATTGTGCATATCGCACAAATGAAAGAAGTGGGTGCATCGCATACAAATGTGCATACCACACAAATGAAAGGGGGGTGCAAAACATACAAATGTGCATACTACATAAATGAAAGAAGGGGGTGCATCGCATACAAATGTGCATACCACACAAATGAAAGGGGGTGCATCACATACAAATGTGCATACCACACAAATGAAAGAAAGGGGTGCATCACATACAAATGTGCATACTGCACAAATGAAAGAAGAGGGTGCATTGCATACAAATGTGCATACCGCACAAATGGAAGAGGAGTGCATCGCATACAAATGTGCCACAGCACAAATGATGAACTTGAAATCCAAACACGTCTCACGCAAGAGGAGGAAAGATGGTGTGAACACTAGGCGCACCTGATGTTTTTAACCAAGTAAATCAATAACCTAACGCGCCTCACGCGAAAAGAGGAAAGATGGTGTGAACACTAGGCACACCTGATGTTTTTAACCGAGTAGATCAACAACCTAACACGTCTCAAGCAAAAAGAGGAAAGATGTTGTGAACATCAGGCGCACCT
The DNA here is from genome assembly GCA_036172215.1 of Camellia granthamiana. NCBI lineage: Eukaryota > Viridiplantae > Streptophyta > Magnoliopsida > Ericales > Theaceae > Camellia > Camellia granthamiana. The sequence goes on along the minus strand of JAXFYN010000019.1, from coordinate 3,271,986 downwards.
AATGTTTTTAACCGAGTAAATCAACAATCAATAACCTAACGCGTCTCACGCGAAAGGAGGAAATGGTGAACAAATCCAAATGCGTCTTACGCGAGAGGAGAAAGGTGAACTTTAGATCTAAACGCGTCTCACGCGAGAGGGAAAATGGTGAACAAATTTGAACGCGTCTCACGCGAGAGGAGAAATAGTGAACAAATCCAAACACGTTTCACGTGAGAGGAGAATAGTGAACAAATCCAAACGCGTCTCATGCGAGAGGAGAAATAGTGAACAAATCCAAATGCGCCTCACACGAGAGGAGAAAATGTGGTATAACCAACAGACATACCTAACCATATCTCATATGGAGAAGGGGGAGGTTTTAACTAGTAAACATCAAATCCTAACACGTTTCACGTGAAAGGACTAAAAGTGGTGTAACCAACAGGCGTATCTAATCTTATCTCATACGGAGAGGGGGAAGGTTTTAACTGGGAAAACATCTAATCCTAACATGTATCACACGGAAGGAGAAAAGGTAAATTCAAAGTCCAAACACGTCTTACGTAAGTGGAAAAAGGTACAGTAGAATGATTTTTTTTTTTTTTTGTATAAATTCCATATACGTATACATACCATATACATAATACAATACGGAGACACACACACACATATATATATAGACAATATACACATTCCATGAATATTTTGTTACTATCGAGGATATTCCATTTTCTGACGTTAGTGGTGTGTTACGCTAGCGTCACCACACAAAAATAAAACAAAAATACAACTCTGCTGCAATGAGGGTTCGAACCCCTAACCTCTGGCTTATTCGAGCAATCCCTAACCACTTAGCCAAACCAATTCTTTTGACAAAATATATATACAAGATATATGCATACAGACACAGTACATATACATATCTATATCTTTCCCACCTCCCTTGTTTTTGTCTCACTCTCTCTTCCTTCATCTTCTTCGAGCGTTGTGTTTGGCGCGCGATTTCAACAATCACGGCACCTGACCAACAAGCTGTCTCAATTCTTCAACGCCTTATCCCAATGTTTCTCCTCTTTGTCTTCTTCTTCTTCTTCTTCTTTGCTCTCTTCTTAAGTTGAGGCCTGCGAGAAAGGGGCAGAGCAAAAGCCTACAAACTTTCTCTGCCACCACTCTGTAACCTCTTTCTTTTGTATTACTCTCCTCTGCCATGGCCTCTTCATACGGTTCTCTCACTCTTTTTCCAGACCTGAATGAGTCCACGATAGAGATGACCGATTCCGACTTCCCTGAACCTCAACCGTGGGCTCCTCCTCCTTCCCCTGTTTTTAGCTTTCCAGCGATGTCAGTTGAGCAAATAATGGCGGCACAGTCTAACATCGAAGCAAACTCATATACGCTGAGGTCATGTGTGGAGACCATAACTGCGGTCTCCAACTTGTCCCGTCGACTGTAGAACAGGATGTTTGATGTACATCAGTTAACTGCACAACTCTCACTACTCCAATGTATGTACAAGGACTCCCGAGTAAAAATTAGTGCACTGAAAAAACAGAACAAAGAACTGAAACGACAGGCCACCTCCACGACCCGATCGAGAGTTCCTTCGCATAACCAATTTGATGGCTGGTAAGGAATAATCTCCTTCGAAAGCTCTGCCAAGGCCAAGGTAGAGTGTTCAAGAGCTTCGAATGAGTAAAGATGAAGTGAGGCAGCTGATGGTAAAGTCAGGCAATGAAGCTGTGTGCAAATGAAGCCAGTTGTAATCTTCGCTGCCGAGCTGCTGTCAGAAAACTGAGAAAATGCTACTCTCTTTCTTTTTTTCTTTTGTTTTTCTCTGCAATCGGGGATTTCATCCCCTGACTTCAATAAAATAAGTTTCGTTTTTGCACATCAATGGCATGACTGACATATCACTTTAAGCTTGAAGACAATTTGTTTGATTGAATTTGAGAATGACTGAATTTTAAACTCAGACTTGGACACTGATTCCATACTAACCAGAATCCAAGAATGACTTAATGAAAGAAAAACGAAGCAAAACAATCCAAACACACTTATATACACTGACTGGTATGAAAAGAACTTAAAAACGTGACTCTAAAACACAACCATTGAGCCAAAGTGATTCTGCAGTTTGTCACGATTGATTGAAATTGAAACTGGTGGGCCGACCAAAAAGTTGGCTGATGAACTGGCCAAAAAGTTGTCGTGCCACCTGAAAGATGAAACAACACGCCTGGAACTGAACCCCGCTAGATAAATAGTAACTTCCGGCGGTAAATAGTTGACTCGAGCAGGGAGAAGACAGAAACTCTGACTCGACTATGCCCCTAGTTCATTGCCTTGCTTTTTCTTTTTCTTTTTTGTAAAAATGCTTTGATCAACATGAGAGTTAGATTCGCATACTTATTCAATTTTCTGTTTTGAAATCATGTAAGTCAAGCTGTGAGCACTAAAATTTTTTTCCTTTTTTAAGTCCAAAGAATGGTCTGGTTTTGCAAAAAATGGAATAATTTTCGAGAAAAATTAGTCAACTTCATTCAAAATAATCAAAATCTATTTTTGCAAATGGTCACTACCCGACCAACATGGAATCAACCATTGGGATGCATAGTCCCATGCCAGATAATCCTGAATTGGTTTTGTTGTAGCAATAGTGATAACCGAGCTGAACTGATTCGAACCGAACAAAGCCGAGTAGAACTGGGCCAAACCTAACTAAATTGAACCGAACCAAATGAAGCCAAGTTGAATTGAACCGAGCAGAACGGAGATGAGCTATGCAAATGTGGATAAGGTAACCAAGTTGACTAAAGATACATCAGACAATATGGACGGGATGAGTGAGTTGAAAATGGCTATGGCCGAACTTCAAGATGAAGCTGCCTACGTATCCTAAAGATTGGAATCAGGCCTTACATAGTTCCAACTAAGGTTCACTCGGGTATTGACACTCTCCTTTTGTGCTCTAACTTTTGCCAAAGCCGCCCTTCCGGCTTTTTAACCTTGCGAGCTTTTTCATTATATTTTTTCATTTTTTTTCATTTTTTAAAAAAAAAATCTCATTTTCTTTTTATTTATTTATTTTGTTTACTCTAACTTTTGCCTGGATCGCCCTTCCGGGTTTTCAACCCAGCAAGCCTCTCAAGGGTGGTACTTTCGTTTTGGCTTGTCCATGTTGATTGGTTGTGAGATCTCTTGGCCATCTAAATCTATAAGAATAACTGCTACACTTGACCAGATAGACATAATGATGTAGGGACTAGGCTAATTGGGTCTGAATTTGCCCCTAGTGTAATGGATAGGAACTTGATTGTCCTTCAGTAATAAAACTCACTCTCTCATATTCCGGGATCGGACTTCTTTTCCGGTCTTCATTAGCTTGAGAAATGATACAGTTTGAATCTTTGTCACATTTGACCTTATTGCCCCTAATTCAAGGGTAGCTTCCAATCTGAATCACATCTGACCTTATTGCCCCTAGTTCAAGGGCTGCCTCCATTCCGGCTATGCAAGCCTTATACTTTGGTTAATTACTGAACATTCTGAATCAAGGTTTGAAAGCTAAGGAGGTTGAACCTCAAGTCGAGAGAGATCCTATGTTGTACAATCTCAAGATCAATTTCAGGCATGTCTTCATAGGACCACATAAAAAACATTTTTTGAAATCTTTTCACAAAGTGACAAATCGCTCGTGCTCTTACGAAGACAATATAGAACCAATCTAGACTAAGCCATGATCCTTCTCATTACCCACATTAACATAATTGATCTCATTCGTCAAGGGCTTAGCACACCTCTCTTCCTTTTAGTCGATCAAAATTTGCAAATCCCGAGGAATTTTTTCCTCTTCATTTTTATCAAAGTTTTTAAAAAAAGTTTCGTAATTTTTGGTCAATGCAATGAATTAAAGTCATAGAGAAGTAGGCAGAATCTATGGCACTTTTATTGAAAAGAAACTATGAGTCGACGATGACAGCAGACTCGAAAGAAAATGACAAAGAAGACCTAGACAGGACAGAAATATCTAGGCTAGCATTCCCGAAATCAACAAATTTAGACTTGCTAGAATGACTCGAAATCCCAAATCTACAGACTAGGTGGAATCAAAATCAGACTTAACACTCAATTCAGAAAGTAAAATGAAATCATTCTCAAATTGCTAAAATAGTGTGTGTCATCTACCACGTCTGGAACGAAATGTGTGCAATCAGCAGGTGGTTCATCCCCTGATCACAGAGCTAGTTGCATTATCCCCCAAGTTTATTGACCCATCATCGGTAGATTTTGTGGGTTTTTTGGATGGGGTGATGACCTTGGGTCTTTGGGATTGAGGCGGAGCTATGGCTTTATTGTTGATGAGATCTTGAATCTCATGGCGTAAGCAAAAACAACAATCAGTCTCATAACTATGTTGTTGGTGAAAGACGTAGTAGTTATTGGGGTTATGTCTGCCTGGTTGAATATCAGGGAGAGGTCGGGGATCAAGGAGCTTGAGGTGCCCCTTTTCTACGAGGATTTCCATGGCATGAGTTGGGGACATGTGGAGTGGATGAAAGGGTTTATGTGGGGGTCGGGTTGACTCAACTGTTTGTGGGCCAGTATTGCCAAAGGGATTGGCAATGGTGGTAGTGGTGGCAACAACTATGTTGATTTTTAAAGAGTTGGCATTAGCAGGTGGAGGTGGATCGGGATGAGTCACCCGAGGTGGTTAGACAGTAGACATCCTAGATTGGTGTTGCAATTTAGCGAGAGTATCATTGTGAGTTGCAACCGTATTGGCGATAGCATCTATGCTTCTTTGGAGGGATAAAAACATGTTTGTTATATTCTCTGGAATTTGAGCCATCACTGATTCTAGGGAGGTGATTGCGGATGATGTAGCTGGCGAAGGAAGGGTACTTTGAACAGTCTACCGGTGTGAGTCTTACAGAACTTGGGGGATAATAGACTACTCTGAAGCTATAGTGCTACAACCACCTTGCAAAAAAAAAAAAAAATATGACCTCTAATCAGAATTCTGGCAACACTTCGGTCCAATTCACACAACTGACCACTGTATACATCATCGAAAAACTAAACTCAACCTCACAAACTAAAATCACTGAACCACTCATTCAAATTTGAGAACCCCTATATAGATCCAATACATTACATATAACACATAGCAGGAAAGAGAGCAACCACCCCTATGGAGGCTAGGGTTATTTTGTCCTAACTTTGAAATGATCTAGGGTTTTACTATTCAAACAAGCGGTATCTTACATCCTAGAAATGTGAGAGCATCCTGTCCTAATTTCAGAAGGTACTATAGCTCATTATATGCACAAGGTTGGCTCTACTCGAGGGGTTGAAGTCAAGGTGATGTTACCAAAGAGTTCTTTGGATCATAACCAATGAAGATCTTAGGAAATCAAAAGAGTCAATATAGCCTCTCTTCAAAGTCTGAGAATCTTCAAATCTCAAAAGGTTATAACACAAGGCCTCCAAAGTAACGTAGAGATAGGTGTGGTGTCACAAAAAGTGTACTTCTGCTCCCACCAGTATCTGGGCAACATGGGAACTTTTAAGTGCACTAATGCATGCAATGCAATAAACATATAATTGAAAACAAAAGTCATATCATGGAGTTCGAGTCAAGGTTTCATAAAATCCTCAGCAAAGTCGCCAGAAACTGTAACATGCCTGGGAGGTACCCGCGCGCGTTAAACAATTCAGACTCCCGAGATCCCTTTGATCTAGTCTCACGAGTGCAATATGAAACATAGACGAGAGTCCACATTTGGCAAATTTTAGAAAATCCATTTTATTGCAAAAAAACATTTTGCCAGAAATGGACTGCGTCATCAAATCTTAGAGTCACCACCTAATATTTTGGGAAATTAGGAAACCTATGACTCGTGCCAAGGCCACTATTCGTCAGAACCAAAGTTGTCTCAATTCGGAACCTTAGGTATAAGAGGGGAAGGTCATTAATTAAGCACCCCCACTCATCTGATCAAAAGATAGGCCTTTACTAAACCATGATATGAATTTTATTTACTTTATATGTTCATATTCTGATTATTTAATAAATCCTAAAAAAAATTACTATGTGAAGTATACAAGTACAGCCTATGTCACCCACTTTAAAACAACTTAATTTCATGTAGTTTTGAAAGAGTTTTAAATATATACAACCCAAATAAATTGAGTTTACAAACATGAAAATTAACATCATTCCAAATTAAGAGACACAACCGCCATCCACTGGCATTCATAGAGTTATATCAAATAAGCAAATAGCCTCATGGTAGAATGCTAAATATAGTAAGAAAAACACATACAAATGGGATGTTAAAGCATAAAAACTAATATGTTTGACGTCTCGTAAACAAACTACAAAACAAAGTTAGTAAAATATGCATGATCTTATATACAAAATCCTAATGTAATTTACTCATGAGATGCAACTAAATTTTCGGCTTCTAAGATATGACATCTGAATCATCTTAAGAATATGAGGTAGCGCACATAATTACATAGAAATTGATTAAATCCACAAATACAAAATTAGTTGAATCAAGATGCATGAAACATGGACGCAAAGCATGGATATAATGAAAAACAAAATATGATTCATATTAATAAATAAATAAAGCAAGTAAAAGAATTGGATAGAAAGAAGCGAGGCAGGGAATTATTACAACATTTGAAAGAATAATTACAAACCAAATTAGAAAGGAATGGGAAGAATATTATCACAAAATAAAAAACTCACAAAACACTCAAAATAAAATAAACAAAAGAAAAATCTTCATATGCCTTGAAAATCACTAGAAACTGTTTCGCTTGACGTAGAGAGATTGCTCTATTTTGATAAAAAAAAAAAAAAAACTCAATTTTGCGGAGCACTATTCATCCCGGAGGCACTATTCATTGCTAAAAGTACTATTCATTGTGGCGGTTACTATTTACCTCTGGCAGTTACTATTCACCTCCGGAGGTTACTATTCACCGCCGATCACTATTCATCCGGTGGGATCACATCTTTACCAAATTAAGTGGTTCGACTGACCATTTAAAACAGTAAAATTACAACAATTTATATAAGTAATAAATTACAACATTTTATTTGAAGTAATAAATTACAATAGTTTATATACAACAGTAAATTACAACAGATACATGGGTGGTACAGCCTTCCCTTTATAATGGTAAAACAATTATATAAAAAGTAATTTACAACAAATATGTGGGTGGTGCAGCCTTCCCATTAATGGTAAAACAATTATATAAAAAGTAATTTACAACACATATGTGGGTGGTGCAGTATTCCAATTATAATAGTAAAATAATTATATAAAAAGTAATTTACAACAGATATATGGGTGGTACAACCTTCCTATTAAAGCGATAAATAATTAAAAAAACAGTTATGAAAAGCAGTAAATGAAGTATTTAAACAAGTTATATCACATTTTTAAATTAAATTAAAGTTTGCGAAAATTCACCTTTCGAAGAAATGATGAATTTTCTGATTCACAAACTTTCTTTTCATTACCCTCAAGGTTGTGGAATGCGTTCTCAATTTTCAGTCCAAAATTTGGAATGACAGCTTTAGTGGTTGGTTTTTTGAATGGTGTATTGATGAAATGGAAATAAAAGTTTGGTTCAGGAAAATAAAATATCTAAGAAAACATTTTATTTTCTCCTTTTCTCAAAAACTAATTTTCCTTCTTTTATTTTCTTTCTAATTCTTTGTTTCTCAAACTCTCTTGCACCAGTTTTTTCCTCTCTGATTCCTGCCCTCCAAAAAGAAGCCCTCCGTTTTCTTCATCCTCCTGCCTCTTTTATAGGCAATAAAACCACAAAAACAAACAAAGCATTAAACGCTGGATGAGAGAAAATTTTCAAAAGGTGCATAGTAACTTTATAATATCATAATATATAAAATGTATAATTAGCATAAATATATGTACAAATACCCAAAAAAAAAATTTAAAAACACACCAAAACATTTAAATTATAAAATAACAAAATAAATGGACTCATAAAATAAATTTTAGTAGGCCAAATATGTAACATAATTTGACCAAAGCGGATCTAAAGCAAAAGAAAACAAAGAAGCAAACAGTGGAATGTTGGAGAATTTCAAAGAGGAAATAGTACCCTTATATAATATAATAAAATATATATTTAATATATATATACAAAAGTATGGTGTGTGAGTGAAACCACGACACCGAATAAATTTAATAAAACATCATATATAATAATATAACATAATATATATAATACATAATAAAAAAGTTTTAAAAAAAAAAAAGAGAATGGATCTAAAATAATTTGGCAAAAAACGGGTGTAAGGTTGAGATTAAAGTTTACATTCCATCTTTACACGAAGAATTTTGTGAGATAGCATATTCTTGTTTTCATCATCGGGTAATCAAAAGAAAGCGCCTAAGTCTTAGGACTAGTCAAAATGGGGTGTCTACACATACACACAGCCTAGTCCTCCTTGGTAGCCTGGCATGCGCACGGCCAGGGCTGTGGTTTCGACTATGGCTTGAGCTACATTGCAACCTAGCATGCGCGTGGCCTGACTGTGAGAACCCGAATATAAAGATTTAGTAAATAATTAAATAATAATTTTACAATCTCAAATATCTTGATGGTGAATCCTAAAGTGCAAATTAAATATTATTGGAGGATCTTTTAGTTAATTTTAAACCTAAAATAAATTTATGGTGAAAGTTTTTAATTTAGAGGCAAGATTATTATTTAAAAAAAAATAGAGGGTTAAGTTTGTAAGTATATTTTGTTATAATAATAGTTATATTTTATTTAATTAATGTGTTAGAAAATAAAATAATATATAGAGATAATAAACTAGAGTCTTTTGTTTAGATACATAACCCTAAGTTGCCTAATATAATATATAACAACCCTAGGGCTCCTAACCTACACTATAGCAGCAGCAAACACAGCAGCCATGGGAGAGAAGGGTTGAGAGATAATAAGAAGAAGAAAAAGAAAGGGTTACAAACAAGGATGGATTTTTGGGTGTGTACTAGGTCTTTACCTGTCTTCTTCCTTAAGGTTTTGTTCTTTATCCTTACTCTATTATTATTTAGTTCATTGATGGAGAGGTTATAGGTTTATGTATTTTGTATATATATATACTGTTAAGAAATTTGAGGAGTTAAATTCATGTATAAAGAATGGGTATTATTCTTAGTTCAAAAATTCTGCACAGAATCACAAACTTTAAAAATCAAGAAACCATATCAAACGGATGAATTTTGAATTGAAATTTTTACAGTAGATCAATTACATATTGAATTGCATATCTGAATTTTTTCATAATTTTTGGGAGTCAAAATCCATATAAATTGAGGTATTCAAATCTGTCCAGGAAACCAGTCCGAAACAGTAAATTCGGGAGTGTTGTTCTCTTTGGGTATAAATCCAAAAATTATCAAATTAGTGTCATTAGAACCGGTTACGAGTCTAGTTTCGTACGTTTTTGGCCTTGCATTGATTGCTCGTGTATATTAAGAGAACCGTCAATTTCTTTAAAGTGCTGCAGAAAACAACCTGTTTGGATATAATAAATTGTAGATAATTATTTTGATAAGCAAATCAAGTGAAACCAATTGGGTTTGAAACTTAGGATATATTAGATCATATCTGGAGGTTATTGGAATTTTTTGAATAGCGTGGAGTGGGTTTTGTAATTTTCAAAGTTAGCGAATAGGTTGGGAAGGCTTGTTTGAAATTCTGTTTTATCTTAAAGTCACAATTAATTAAGTTTTGACCGGAACCCATGTCTTGGGTGATTTTCAACCTTGAAGAACATGAACTTAGGTAATATTTAAGAGTATCGGTGAGTTGGGTTAAGCCGTGTTAGTGCGCTTTAGTTTGGGGTTACTTAGTTCTTATTCTTTAGTACTTTTAAATTAGTAGTGATGTGTAGTTTTCATATTGGTTCAGGGCACTAATTGGACTTTCATACTCTATTCAAGGATTATATTATTTCGTTCCCAGGTGAGTAGTTTCATGCTACGTATTTTTATAAATGTTCCCCTACCCTGAACTGTTGGAAAATTAAATTGTTGTTTTAAGACTAAACTGTTTTGATAAATTATTATATTATTAATGGAATCAAACTATTTCTGAAACATGTGTGAACTTGGCATACTGTAAACTATTTGTTTTGGTCTCATGTTTATAATGATGAACTACCATGTTTTGCGAAACTGATGTGTATTGATTATTGGGACCATGTGTGTATTTAGTCCAGGGAAATTATTCCACTGTGTGTGGTGACTCTGGCTACTAGGGAACAGATCCGGGTTTGGCCGTGATGACTCTAATGCTCAACGATTGTAAGGACAAGACCTTTAAAAACAACTAGGTGACCTTCAATCGGATCGTCTTTGAGAAAAGGCCCAGGTGCCACCCTGAGGATGACGCTTAGTTCGGTATTGGATCCAACGGGGCTTATAGCCTTGAGAACTGTGTGGCATATTATTTGTTTCTTTTTCTTGGTACCCAGAAAATTATTGGTGTTCATGTTATAATCTATTTTAAGTGAAAAATGTCGTTTATCATGTTCTTGCGAGACATGAGTATTTTAAGTGTTGAACTGTGGAACCTTCTTTTTGAAACAGATTGTATTTACCAAACTGTATGCCAATCTAGTTTCTGTTATATATATCTTATTTTGGAATTGAACCCTGTTTTCAAAACTGTATTTACTATCCATGTTGCTACTCACTGAGCTATCAGCTGACTTAGTTTTTATCACTTCCAGGTGTTAGCAGGACTTAGAGTGGACTCACGGCGTAGCAGGGACTCAATTGCATGGGCCTCTAGGACATACATTTATTTTGTTTTAGATTGTTATATCAAGTTTGTGCATACTTCTTATTTTATTGAGGTTCATTTAGGATTATTTTGATATATGGGCTGTTTATATCCCATAAGTTTGGATGGTATTGATTACGGTTGGTTTTGCCGTTTATACTTGTGGTATGTCACTGGATTGAGTTTGGTTATTTATTGCTGGACTTTTGTATAGTTGCTCAATGTGATTATGGATTAGTGTTTAGGCTTACGTGTGCCTTGGGCTAAGTCCCTGTGGGCCATGGCCGGTCATGCCCGGATTTGGGGTGTGACACTGACGGCATAGCAACTAGGCATACGCGCAACCAAGACTGCGACAAGGTATCTTAGCATACTTGCTACCTTGGCAGTATAGCAACATGGCATGCGTACGGCCTCAGCCGAATGGTATCCTGACTTACGTGTGGCCAAGGCTATGGCCTAGGTGTAATGGCAACCTAGTATGCACGCGGCCACAGTCGTCTCCCCGCAGTCCAACCCACCCTGAATTCTCTTGGCCGTAGGTTCCCCCTCCACGGGGTCCCCCATCCTCTCAATCTCTATTTAGTGCACAGCCCTAGCAGTTCCTCCACAGTCCATTCTAACTTACAATCTCTTGGCTGCAGGTTCTCCTTCCACGGGGTCCCCCCTCCTCCCAATCCCTAGTTTGCGCGCAAACACAGCCGCCCCTCAGGGTCCAAACCACCCTTTAGTCTCTTGGTTGTAGGTTCCCTCTATGTTGAGTCCTCCTTCCTAGTCCTTAGTATACGGTCAACCACAGTTGTTCCCTCGTGGTCCTAACCACCCTGCTGTCTCTTGGCTACAGGTTTTCTCTCCACTAAGTCCCTCCTCCAAGTCCCGAGTATGTGCGTGGCCGCAACCATTTTCCTGTAGTCCAAGCCACCCTGTAGTCTCTTGGCTACATGCTCCCCCTCCGCGGGGTGGCCCCTCCTCCCACCTACCATCATTTTTCTTGTCTCCCATCAAAATCCCCATTGAAATTGCCAACCTATCATTTTCAATAAGGCATGGCAATGCCAAAAGTTGGGTAACAATTTACCTAGAGGCTATGGTCGGGCGTGCCTATTGGCATGTCTCGCACTGTCCAATAGCGTTGAAATGCAAATGGTCTTGCAAGAAAAGTGACACTAGGTTGCTTCTATGATGCCAAGCCATGGTCCGAACTTCAACGATCAGTGGCGTGACGATGCCATTGGCCAATGTGAGATGTGTTTGGGGCTTACCTTACCTTTCGAACAGGTTTGTCGGTGCTTTGCTAATGGAGTTGCCTTGTTACAGCCATGCAGTGTTTTCTCCCACAGGGTCCTTCCTCATTTCTTTTTTCTCACCAATCCCCTTTGTAATTGCCAGCCTATCATTTTCAAAGTGGCTTGGCAATACCAAAAGTTGTGTGGCAATTTGCCTAGGAGCTATAGTCGAGTGTGCCTATTAGCACGTCTCGCACTATCTAATGACATCAAAATAGTAATGATCTTGCAAGAAACGTGGCCTTGGGCTACTTCTGTGATGCCAAGCCATGGTACAAACTTCAACAATCGGCGGCGTGGTGATACCATGGACCAGTGCGAGACATGCTTGGGGCTTGCCTTGCCTTGCCTTAACTCTAATTTTTTTCACCACAAATGATATAATTTGAGAATTTCTAGTTTTAGAAAGATTTTGACTGAAGTTTGAATTTACCCCACTAAAAAATGCTTGAAAATCCTTACAAATAACAAAACTAATGGAGGTTATGTCAAGTTTTAGACTTGTGCCAATTATAAATTAAAATCCTTAAAATTGCAAGATAAACAACTACAATTCAAAATTCAAAATTTATAGAAGTTACATAACAGATTACCAAGCCAATGAAATATAGATATATAAATATAAAAAAGACATACCAAATGAAAATTCTGAATCACAGTAAAAACTACAATATACACTTGATCAATAAAACAAGATAATAATTATAATAAATATACACTTGATCAATAAAACAAGATAATAATTATAATAAATAAATAAAATAAAATAAAAAAGGAAGAAGTTTGCCTCTATCCCACTCTATTAGTAATATTTTTTCCAACAACCATATTTTGAATGTGCAATCCACAGTGTAGGAATGTGTGCTATTTTACAGTACTCCCCACCTTGTATGCTTGGATTCAGCTTTGAAACTAATTCATCTGACAGATCAACCAACTCAAGATGTTTAAGATTGGATAGATTTTCAATGCCAAAGGGCAACTCCACCACCAATTTGCAATCCGCAATTAATAGATTTTCAAGATGGGGCATCGCGCTTTCCTCCACTGTCACCCATCTCAAACCTTCTAAACTAGTAAGACCTAACTGCTTAAGGCTCTGAAACTTACCAGCCTTGAAACACAATCCTTCTCCTTCATATGCGTGAACAAGCTCAAAACGACATAGATTGGGCAAATCTTGAAGTGATTCCAGTGGGTCATCCCTTAATTTGCTCCATCGTAAAAATATTGTGGTAAGGCCATAGAGAGAAGTTATCCAATCCGGCAATTTCTCCAAACGTCCATTTAGGTATAGTCGTTGAAGAAATTGAGGAGCACGAGATAGAGATTGCAGATTAAGGATCTCGTCCTCTTTTGTTGGAGTTATATCTAATGAACGAAGATTGCTCAACTTCTCAATTGAGGAGCATAGAGCCGCCCCATCTTCTCTTCTCAATTTCCTAATGCCTAACCTTCTCAGCTGGGTTAGCTGTCCTATCTCTTTCAATATGGTGTTGTCACTGACATTGTTTGCCTCTACGTAGCACAACTTTTGTAGGGATTGCAAGTGTCCTATCTTAGATGGAGCCTTAAACCCATGTCTGTTGTCAAACGGATGGTAATAAAAATGGTCAGTTTCAGTATGATATAACAAAAGATAGCGCAACTGTTGGAGCCTTAGAATTCCAGTAGGCAACTCCGTCACATACGTACCTTTAAGATCTAACGTCTCTAGGTTTTGAAGCTTTCCAATTGAGTTCGGAAGCACTCTCACTTGTGTTCCTCTCAAGCTTAGATACCTGAGATGGAACAACTTTACAATTTGATTTGGAAATGTCTTCAAAGAAGCACCTCTCAAGTTTAAAACTTTTAGCAACCTCAACCCACCATTGAACATTAGAGAGATGGAAGACTCAGACAATGGATCATCTACCCCAAACATGAACAGAGAACGCAGTCGAGAGAAACACTTGCCTTGTGGTATATTTTGCAAAGTATTATGGATTGAGAGGTGTCTAACTTTAGAAAGCCAGCTCACATTTCCTGCACCTGTCATTGCTAGAAAGTTTTGATCTATTGATTTTGAAACAATAATTTCACGCAGAAGATCATGTATACGACAACTCTGTATCCTTCCGTCTCTCCTTCTCTTTGCTACTTGAATCAAGCTTCTATTAAGAAGCTCATAGATGTATGCCTCAGCGACTTCCTCTGGGGTCTTTCCATGTTTTACTTCCACAAATCCTTCTGCGACCCATAACCGAATCAAGCTCATCCATCCGATCAAATGATCCTCTGGAAAAATGCTCAAATACAAGAAACATGACTTTAGATAGTACGGCAAATCATTGTAACTTAGCAACAATATTTTCATCATATCGCTGCCTTCTACTTCAGCACCAAGGCTGCGATTCACCAACTCCCATTCATCTATTCTGTTATAGTCCTTTGAAGCCAACACACCAGCAATCGCCACAATTGCCAATGGCAAGCCCTCACATCTTCCTAGGATTCTTTCTGAAAGTTCAATCAAATGTCGAGGACAATCCTTCTCTTGAAATGTCTTCTTGCAAAACAGAATCCAAGACTCTTCTGGAGACAAAGCCTTCATTTCATAGATGTTACCATGGAATTCTCTACAAGAGGTAGAAGCAATATTGCCAATACGTGTTGTGAGCAGCACACGGCTGCCACAGTTGCAGTTTGGCAGTGCAACTTTGATAGCATTCCATGCATCTATTCTCCAAACATCATCTAAGACGAGCACGTACCTGCTTTCTTGGAGGACCTCTTCGAGCACTGCTTTCATCTTATTGTCGTCCATGGTTTCCAACCTCTGAGGGAGAGGCCGTTTTAGTTCGTCGAAGAGTTGTTGAATCAAGTCTTTTAGGATCTCTTTGATGTTAAATGGTTGGGACACCGTGATCCAAGCATGGTTTTGGAAATGTCTCTTCACTTCCGTATCCTCGTAAACTTTCTTCACCAGGGTGGTTTTTCCCAAACCCCCCATTCCAAACACCGAAATCACTTTGAGTGGAGAATCACCATCAATGACCCAATCAAGGAGTTGTTGTTTGGGCTTGTCGATGCCAACAAGGTCAGCTTCTTCTAGTAGAGGTGCATCACCTCGTCGATCATAACATCCTCCATTGATTGCCATATTAGTAGTACTAGAACTTGAGCCTTGCTCTGAGGTAGAGAGTTTGTGATCATGCCTCTTACATCTCTCTGCAATTTCGACGACTCTGCTTTTGATGTCCTGTATCTCAGAAGGAATCTGATGACGAGCTTTGATGTTCTTAATTTGATAATGAATCTTATAAATAGATCCACAGATTCCACGCTGACGGTGACGAGCAAAGCGAAG